>JALNQF010000434.1:0-30607 GCA_028456385.1 Ophiosphaerella korrae | reverse complement strand
TAGTCTTCTACTAAAGGCGTCTATAAACTAATTATCTTTTCCTTTTATATATATAATTTCTATATTAAATATTAATAAGTATTCCTACTATCTTATATAGTATTATAATAATTCTTTATTTATTATAGATCCTATAAGGTTCTTATAGTCTATATAGACCTTTATTTAGTATTTTACTCTTTATAAGTATACTTTCTATTACTTAAATACTTTATAGATTACTAGTATTTCTTTATTATAGATTAGGTAGTTTAGTTCTACTATTTTTATCTTCTTAGAGAAGTATTTAACTAAGTATTCTTTTTTAGTCTCTAGGTTTTCCTAGATTAGTACTATTCTATAAACTAAATTAGATACATCTATTTTTACTATTACTAGTAGGTCTAGGTTATATATTCTAATAACTAGGTTTTCTATAAACTTCTTCTTAATCTTATAGAATACTTTATCGCATTCTTTTATCTATTTAAATAGCGTATCTTTCTTTATAAGTCTTATTATTAGCTTTATATCTTTAGAATATCTTACTATTAACTTCTTATAAAAGTTAGCTAGTCTAAAAAATTATTATACTTTTTTTAAGTTTCTTAGTATTAGCTATTTATTAATTAATTTAATCTTTTCTAAGTTAATCTTAATTTTTCCTAGTTTAATAAAAAATCTAAGGAAATCTATTTTCTTTATATAGAATTCGCATTTTCTTATCTTAAGAAATAGTTTATTTTCTACTAGTTTCTCTAGTACCTTATATTTATATTGTATATATTCTTCCTCTATTTCTAAGAATATAAAGATATTATCTAGGTATACAAATATAAATATATTTAAGTACTCTCTTAGTACTATATTAATTCTTTCTTAGAATACTACTAGTGCGTTTATTAAACTAAATAGTATAACTAAGTATTTATATAGTCTATACTATATTCTAAATACTATTTTCTATTTATTACTTTCTTTAATTCTAATCTAGTAGTAGGCGTTTTAAATATCTAGTTTAGTAAAGATCTTTACTCTTTATAGCTTATTTTATATTTTATCTATCTATAGTAGTAAGTATCTATTCTTATTTATAATTACGTTAGTTTTCCTAAAATCTATATATAGTCTTTTATTACTTATTCTCTATTTATCTATAAATATAAGTCTATATACTACTAAAGATTTAGATTCTCTTATCTATCCTTTTTTTATTACGTTCTATATAAATACTTACTTAATCTTAGATTTTTCTTCTATCTTTTAATAGACTAGGCTCTATCTTATATTCTTTCCTTCTTCTAGTTCTATTACTAAGTCCTATAGTTAATATTCTAGAAGGTAATCTTCTTGCTTAATAAGTTATTTTTCTTATTTCTTATATTCTTTAAGGAATTCTCTTTTATAAGTACTTATATTAGCTTTTAATATATCTATTTTACTATAACTAATTTATCCTATTCTCTAATTAATATATAGGTTAGTTATCTATAACTATAGTATACCTAATATTATATCTTATTTATTATTAATTGTTGTTATATCTATAACTATATTCTAGATTTCTAGTCTTTTTAACCTTAATATTAAGAGTACTATCTTAAACTATATAGGTTTCTAAAATAGTTTTCCTTTAATTGTACTTAGTTATTAAGAGTATTTCTTTATTATATATTTTATTCTTTATTTTTCTATAAACTTCTTTAATATAAAGTTTCTTATAGCTCTACTATTAATTATTAATTATACTTCCTTTTCTTAGTATATACTTATCTTTATAATATATAGACTTCTTATACCTTCTAGCTATTCTTACTTAGGTAATTTTATAAACTATCTATCTTTCTAAAGCTATAGTCTTACTTTAAGTTTATATTCTTTATATTTTAGATATTTATTATTTGTATATTTATACTATAGTCCTCTCTAGACGTATTTCTTAGTTAACTTAGATCTAGGTCTTACTACTAAGTATCTATCTTCTAGGATTATTTTTTATCCTTAGATCCTTTCTACTATAATTACTCTTATATAGTTATAGCCTCTTCTTCTTATAAGCTATATATTATTATTTACTTTAGAGTTTCTATATATAATATAATTCTTATCTAAGTATAATATCTATAATACTTTAAAGTATACTAGATATTTTAGATCTATTATTTTATTATCTCTTTCTTAGTACTTATCTTTACTAAGTATATTTATTATTAAGATATAGTATACTATTAGTATTCTTAGTATATAGGCTTTGTTAATATATTACGTCTTTTTAATAAAGTACTACTACTCTCTTAGTATAAGTATTCTTCTTACTATAACTATATATTACTTTATCTATTCTTAAAATAGTATAAACTTAGTTTCTTTAAGATTACGTTCTTTCTAGTCTTTATATACTTCCTCTATACTTATAACTATTAAGTATATCTAAATAAACTTCTATTCTTTATTTTATTCCTCTATATTTATTATTATATAGCTATTATAGCTATATATTATTAGCTAGGTATACTCTATACTTTTTATACTAACTTATCTCTTACTTCTTTATAGTTCTTTAGAGGTAGTTATAGTAGTCTCTTTATCTAGTACTAGTTCTTTAGCTTAGATTAATAGTACTAGGGGCTCTTCCCTTTCTAAGTCTTCTATTAGTAAGTCTATTACTTAAGCTATCTCTTTTAGCTAAGCTTTTATTCTTTCTTTTATTATAGCTACTTTATATCTTTATTTCTATAGAAACTATACTACTTCCTATTTACTAAAAAGATATATATAGTAGTTATTGTTATAATAAAAGGTCTAATAGAGTATTACGTATTATACTTCTTTATTCCTAGCTACTTTCTTTTAAAGTTTAGCCTATACTTATAGTACTTCTTTCTTCTTTTTAGTTATTTTTAACTAAGTTTCTTTCTTTAGGTCTTTACTTCTATAGTTTTTTATAAAGTATCTTAGTTTCTTATATTTATAGTATACTATATCCTTTTTTAACTTAGATCTATAGTTTCTTACGTAGTAGCTTAGTTTACTATAGTTAAAGTACGTAAAGTCTTTATTCTTCTTCTTTTTCTTATTCTTATTAGCGTTAAAGACTATAGGGTCTCTCTTATTATAGTTCTAGGTATAACCTCTATATTTATTCTTCTTCTATTTTTAAAGATTATTATTAATTTATATTACCTATTACTTTAGAGCTTCTAGTATTTATAGTTTCTCTATATAAATTATCTTATATTATATCTTAGAATTTAGTCTTTATTTAAATTATAATATTAAAGCTAACTTATTTTACTCTATATTCTATAATAGTTATTTAAACTATAATATATACTTTAGAATACTCTAACTTTATATAAGCTTCTCTAGCTATTCTTTAGCTTATTAGGTAACGTTTATATCTCTAAACGCTACTCTTATTTATTTAGTAAAGTATTTATAACTTCTAAAAATAGCTTTAGTCTTATCTTTCTAGGTTTTTAGAGAGTATATTATATAATCTATCTAGTAAAGCTTATACTATCTTCTTATATCTTCTTTAAGATATAGTCTAATATATATTACCTTTTTTTCTTCTATATTAAAGTATAGTACTTGTATATCTATCTAGAGTTATACTAATATAATAAAAGGTTTTAGTTTTTCTCTTATTCTATTAAATTTCTTAAATATAAGTATCTTTAGTAGTTTCTTTATTGTACTTATCTTTAATCTTTAGGTAATTAGTTTTATCTAGTTCTATCTTTAGATAATAGCCTTAATTTATACTTTATTTTATTTTACGTAGTCCTATAGTTCTTTATTCTACGTTTCTAAAGTATTAATTACTATTTTTATATCTTCTTTATTATTAATTAGTTAGTTAAGACGTCTTTTAATTGTTTCTTATATAGTACTATCTAATTTAGGACTACTTTTAGGGGCTTTACTTAATTATTTAGTTAAACTTTCTACTATTATATTAGCTAGACTATATATTATATACGCTTTACTTCTTGTAATAACTAAATTAGTAAAGTATAATAGGCCTCCTATCGTTAACTATAAGTACTTATCTAAAAGTTAGTAGATTAAGAGTTAATAGTAAAAGCTTAGGTTATAATCTATAATAACTATAAATAATAGAAGATATTTTATAACTATCTTGTATTAGTGTTCTATAGTTAAAAGATTAAATTACTAATACTATCTTAATAATACGTATCTTACTAACTATATACTTATTATAATCTATAATCTATAGTTACTAAGACTAGTAAATTATAGATTATCTTAATCTATAATCTATTAATACTAAGAGTCTATAGATTATAGATTATCCTAGGTGTCTTAATTATATATAGTATCCTAATTAAGATTATTACCTTACTTGTCCTATAATTTATTAGTATCTAAATTAAGACTAATTAGTTCTATCTCGATTTCTTCTATTATATCTATAACAGCTATCCTATAGACTAAATTAGACGCGTCTATTTTTACTATTACTAGTAGGTCTAGGTTATATATTCTAATAACTAGGTTTTCTATAAATTTCTTTTTAATCTTCTTAAATACTTTATCGTATTCTTTTATCTATTTAAATAGCGTGTCTTTTTTTATAAGTCTTATTATTAGCTCTATCTCTTTAGAGTATTTTACTATTAACTTTCTATAAAAGTTAGCTAGCTTATAAAATTATTATACTTCTTTTAAGTTTCTTAGTATTAGCTACTTGTTAATTAATTTAATCTTTTCTAGATTAATCTTAATCTTCCCTAGTTTAATAATAAATCTAAGGAAATCTATCTTCTTTATATAGAATTTATATTTTCTTATTTTTAAGAATAGTTTATTTTCTACTAGTTTTTCTAGTACTTTATATACGTATTATACGTATTCTTCCTCTATTTCTAAGAATATAAGGATATTATCTAAGTATATAAATATAAATATATCTAAGTACTCTCTTAGTACTATATTAATTCTTTCTTAGAATACTACTAGCGTATTTATTAAGCTAAATAGTATAACTAAATATTTATATAGTCTATATTATATTTTAAACGCTATTTTCTATTTATTACTTTTTTTAATTCTAATCTAATAGTAAGCGTTTTAGATATCTAGCTTTATAAAGATTCTAACTCTTTATAGTTTATTTTGTATTTTATCTATCTATAGTAGTAGATATTAGTTCTTATTTATAATTACGTTAGTTTTCTTAAAATCTATATAAGGTCTCTTATTACTTATTCTTTTTTTATCTATAAATATTAGTCTATACACTATTAAAGATTTAGACTCTCTTATTTATCTCTTTTTTATTATATTTTTAATAAATATTTACTTAATTTTAGATTTTTCTTCTATCTATTAGTAGACTAAGCTCTATCCTATATTTTTACCTTCTTCTAGTTCTATTACTAAGTCCTATAGTTAATATTCTAGAAGGTAGTCTTCTAGCTCTATAAGTTATTCTTTCTATTTCTTATATTCTTTAGAGAATTCTCCTTTATAAGTACTTATATTAGCCTTTAATATATCTATTTTATTATAGCTAATTTCTCTTATTCTCTAATTAATATATAGGTTAGTTATCTATAACTATAGTATACCTAGTATTATATCTTATTTATTATTAATTGTTATTATATCTATTATTATATTCTTAATTTCTAGTTTTTTTACTTTTAGTATTAAAGGTACTATTTTAAACTATATAGGTTCTTAGAATAGTTTTCCTTTAATTATACTTAATTATTAAAGGTATCTCTTTATAGTATACTTTATTCCTTATATTTCTATAAATTTCTTTAATATAAAGTTTCTTGTAGCTCTACTATTAATTATTAGTTATACTTTCTTTTCTTAGTATATACTTATCTTTATAATATATAAACTTCTTATACTTTTTAGTATTTCTTACTTTAGTAATTTATTAAACTATCTATCTTTCTAAAGCTATAGCCTTACTTTAAGTTTATATTCTTTATATTTTAGATATTTATTATTTATATATTTATACTATAGTCTTCTTTAGATATATTTCTTAGTTAACTTAGATCTAGGCCTTACTACTAGGTATCTATCTTTTAGAATTATTTCTTATCCTTAGATATTTTCTACTATAATTACTCTTATATAATTATAGCCTCTTCTCTTTATAAGCTATATATTATTATTTACTTTAAGGTTTCTATATATAATATAATTCTTATCTAAGTATAATATCTATAATACTTTAAAGTATACTAGATGTTTTAGGTCTATTATCTTGTTATCCCCTTCTTAGTACTTATCTTTACTAGGTATATCTATTATTAAGATATAGTATACTACTAGTACTCTTAGTATATAAGCTTTATTAATCTATTATATCTTTTTTATAAAGTACTACTACTTTTTTAGTATAAGTATTCTTCTTACTATAACTATATATTACTTTATCTATTTCTAAAATAGTATAAACTTTATTTCTTTAAGATTATATTCTTTCTAGTCTTTATACGCTTCCTCTATACTTATAACTATTAAGTATATCTAAATAAATCTCTATTTTTTATTCTATTCCTCTATATCTATTATTATATAGCTATTATAACTATATATTATTAGCTAGGTATACTCTATACCTTTTATACTAACTTATTTCTTACTTCCTTATAGTCTTTTTAAAGTAGTTGTAGTAGTCTCTTTATTTAGTACTAGTCCTTTAGCCTAGATTAATAGTACTAAGGGCTCTTCCCCTTCTAAGTCTTCTATTAGTAAGTCTATTACTTAAGCTATTTCTTCTAGCTAAGCTTTTATTCTTTCTTTTATTATAGCTACTTTATATCTTTATTTTTATAGAAACTATACTACTCCTTATTTACTAGAAAAGTATATATAGTAGTTATTATTATAATAAAAGGTCTAATAGAGTATTATATATTATACTTCTTTACTCTTAGCTACTTTTTTCTAAGGTTTAGCTTATACTTATAGTACTTCTTTTTTCTTTTTAGTTATCTTTAACTAAGTTTCTTTCTTTAAGTTTTTACTTTTATAGTCTTTTATAAAGTATCTTAGTTTCTTATATTTATAATATACTATATCTTTCTTCTTTTAAAATTAGTAGTTTTTTATATAGTAGCTTAGCTTACTATAGTTAAAGTATATAAAGTCTTTATTTTTCTTCTTTTTTTTATCTTTATTAGCGTTAAGGACTATAAGGTCTCTCTTGTTATAGTTCTAGGCGTAACCTCTATATTTATTCTTTTTCTATTCTTAAAGATTATTATTAATTTAAATTACTTATTACTTTAGAGCTTCTAGTGTTTATAGTTTCTCTATATATATTATCTTATATTAGATCTTAGAGTTAAGTCTTTGTTTAAATTATAATATTAAGGCTAACTCGTTCTATTCTATATTCTATAATAGTTGTTTAAACTATAATATATACTTAGGAATACTCTAATTTTATATAAGCTTTTCTAGCTTTTCTTTAGCTTATTAGGTAACGTTTATATCTTTAAATACTACTCTTATTTATTTAGTAAAGTATTTATAACTTCTAAAAATAGCTCTAGTTTTATCTTTTTAGGTTATTAGAGAATATATTATATAATCTATCTAGTAAGGTTTATACTATCTTATTATATCTTCTTTAAAGTATAATCTTATATATATTACTTTCTTTTCTTTTATGTTAAAGTATAGTACTTATATATCTATTTAGAGTTATACTAATATAATAAAGGGTCTTAGTTACTCTTTTATTCTATTAAATTTCTTAAGGATAAGTATCTTTAGTAGTTTCTTTATTATACTTATCTCTAGTCTTTAGGTATTTAGTTCTATTTAGTTCTATCCTTAGATAATAGCTTTAATTTATACCTTGTTTTGTTTTACGTAATCTTATAGTTCCTTGTTCTACGTTTCTAAAGTATTAATTACTATTTTTATATCTTTTTTATTATTAATTAGTTAGTTAAGATAACCTTTAATTATTTCCTATATAGTACTATCTAATTTAAGACTACTTTTAGGGGCTTTACCTAATTATTTTATTAAACTTTCTACTATTATATTAGCTAGACTATACGTTACTTATACTTTACTTCTTATAATAACTAAATTAGTAAAGTATAATAGGCTACCTATTATTAACTATAGGTACCTCTATTAAAAGTTAGTAGATTAAGAGTTAATAGTAAAAGCTTATAAAGTAATCTATAATAACTATAAATAATAGAAGATATTTTATAACTATCTTATATTAGCGTTTTATAGTTAAAGGATTAAATTACTAATACTATCTTAATAATATACATCCTATTAGCTATATACTTGTTATAATCTATAATCTAAAGTTACTAAAACTAATAGATTGTAGATTATCTTAATCTATAATCTATAAATACTAAGAGTCTATAGATTATAGATTACCTTAGGTATCTTAGTTATATGTAGTCTTCTAATTAAGGTTATTACCTTACTTATCCTATACTTTATTAGTATCTAAGTTAAGACTAATTAGCTCTATCTCGATTTCTTTTATTATACTTATAACACTTCTCTAAGAAGATAAAAATTATAGAACTTAACTATCTAATTTATAATAAAGAAATACTAGTAATCTATAAAGTATTTAAGTAATAGAGAGTATATCTATAAAGAGTAAAATATTAGATAAAGGTTTATATAAACTATAAGAATTTTATAAGATTTATAATAAATAAGGAATTATTATAATACTATATAAAATAGTAGGAATTTCTATTAATATTTAATATAGAAATTATATATATAAAAGGGAAAGATAATTAGTTTATAGACACTCTTAGTAGAAGACTAAACTTATAAAAAGAAGTAAGTACTACTAGTATAGTTTTAGTTAAGAATAAAAAAGGATATTTAGTCCTAAATATACTTAAAATAGCTATAATACTTAAAATAGCTATAATACTTAAAAAAATAAATAGTAAGTTAAATAAATAGATTTAGAAAACAACGCAAGAAGTATCTAAAAAAATAAAAAAACTAGAAATCTAAAAAAGATTTATATAAGCTTATAGAAGAATATATATTCTAAGTAAGATTTAGAGAGAATTTATATAATAATTCTATAAATTACTAGTATATAGTTACTAAGGAATTAAGAAAATACTAGATAGACTACTATAAGACTACTATATTCTAAAAGTAAGATAACTAGTAATAGAAGTACTATAAGATTATATAGAGTACTATAGAAATAAATATAATAGATACGTACTATATAGAATATTATAACTAGTAGAAGTACTAGAATAACTATAGAGAGTTATTATAATAGACTTTATTACAAAACTACTAAAGTCTAAAGACTTAATATTAAGAGTTAACTATAATAGAATCTTAACTATAGTAAATAAACTAATAAAGTATATATACTTTTAACTATATAAAGAAAAGAGTAGGATAGAGGTTACTATATACTAAGTCCTAAAAATAGTAATTAGTTAATATAGATTACTAGACAAGATTATTATAGATAAAGATATATAATTTATATTAAAATTATAAGGAATAATTTTAGCGTAATTAAGAATATAATATATAATATCTATAGTATATTAACTATAAATAAATAAATAATTAGAACGAATAAATTAGATAGTAAAATAATACTTAAGATACTACCTTAACTACAATTAGAATAATTAGGTATAGTTACTACCTATAGTATAGTTAGTATATAATAGCGCAAACAATATAGTAATAAGAATATTACTTTTTTTTATAAACTATAGATTTAAGCCTAATATATACTAGATACTAAGGAATTAGATATCTTAGTCTCTAAGAAGAGAAAACTTTGCTAATAGACTTAAAGATATATATAATTAACTAAGACAAGATATAAAATTCCTATATAACTATATAGTAAAGTACTATAATAAGAAATATAAAGAAAGACCCTAATTTAAAAAAAGAGAAAAAGTATAGTTAGTATAAAAAAATATTAAGAGTAAGTAACTAAGTTTAAAATTAGACTATATTAAGATAAGACTATATAAAATTAAGAAAGAAGTTATACTAGTTATATTTAAACTAAAGCTACTAAATAAAATAAAGATATACTTAACGTTCTATATAGCTCTACTAGAATAAGTACTATAGAATATAGAACTACTAGTATATAAAGTAGATATATATAAAGAATAAAAAGAATAGAAAGTTAAAAAAATCTTATAGTACTAGTTCTATAATAGAAGAAACTACTATTTAGTAGAATAGATAGGTATAGATAAAAAAAGATAACTATAGGAAAAAATATAGAAACTAGAAGATAACCTTAATTACTTTAAGAAACTAGAGAACTTCTAAAGTTAAAACCCTCTAGAACGCCTAGTAGTAAACTAAGAGAACTAATATTACTAATAATAGATAGAGAGATAATAAGAATATCTAATATAAGATCTACTATAATAAATACTTTATCTAAGTCTAGCTTAGCTTCTAGAGCTACTAACTATTTAGCTAATTTCTTATTATTTAAAGCCTTTATCTTATAAAGGCAAGAGAGATAAGCTTAATTTTCTACTAGCTTACTTTATATAAGCTCCTAGATTTACTTATACTTAGCTTTAGCCTCTATAATTTAAGATAGTAATTTCTCTTAAGTCTAGTTAATAGCTTTCCTTATTATTATTAAGCCTAGACGTAAGAATAAGTATAATAAACGTATACTTAAAAAAAAAGATACTAGATATTTTATAAGAACTATATATATTAATATAAATATATACCTTATAAGCTTTACTATTATTTATAGAAATAATATAAAGAAGAGACTTAGAGTTTAATTTAGGAGAAGTATAATAAAAATAAAGAAATATTTTAATACTATTATATAATACGTAATTAGTAAGAAGATAGTAATAATATATAGATAAAATAGGTATAAAAGAGGATAAAAAACTTTATATTAATAAAGAAACTAGATTAATAACTTTAGCTCTAAGATAGATAAACTAAGACCTATCTAAAGAAGAAGATAGTATTATAAGTATAATAGAAGAAATCGAGATAGAGCTAATTAGTCTTAACTTAGATACTAACAAAGTATAAGATAAGTAAAGTAATAACTTTAATTAGGAGACTATATATAACTAAGATACCTAGAGTAATCTATAATCTATAGACTCTTAACACCTATAGATTATAGATTAAGATAATCTACAATCTCTTAGTTTTAGTAACTATAGATTATAGATTATAATAAGTATATAGTTAATAGAATATATATTATTAAGATAGTATTAGTAATTTAATCTTTTAACTATAGAACGCTAATATAAGATAGTTATAAAATATCTTCTATTATTTATAGTTATTAAGGATTACCTTATAAGCTTTTACTATTAACTCTTAATCTACTAGCCTCCTAATATAGGTACCTATAGTTAATAATAGGTAGCTTATTATATATATTAAGTTCTTATAATCTATCTTAATAATTACTTCTATTACACTTTTAGTATATACTCTCTAATATTTAAGTATATTAACTATTATAAGTAGCTCTTTATTATATATATTATATCTTTCCTCTTACTCTATAAACTTCTCTAAATAGTATATAATTAGATACTATTACTCTATAAGCTAGATTAGATATATCTATTTTAATAACTAAGGTCTTATTACTATAAAATTACTTTAGAACTAGTAGTATAATATAGGCTTACTTAAGTTCTTTATAAGCTTATTTCTACTCTACTCTCTATTCTTATATTATATCTTTTCTTATAAGCTTTATAAGTAGTAGTACTTTCTTTAAAAATTTCTCTATAAAGTATTAGTTAAAGTTAATAAATCTTAGGAATAATTATACGTCTTTAACTATCTTAGGTTCTTTCTATTCTTTTACTACTTTAATCTTTTCTTAGCTTATCTTAACTTTATTAATACCTATTATATATCTTAAAAACTCTACTTCTATCTTATACTATTTTTACTTCTCTAGCTTTAGTTATAGGTTATATTAGTCTAAGTACTATAGTACTATTATTACTTACTCTATATACTTACTTTCTTCTTTAGAATATATTAGTATATTATCTAGGTAGGCTATAATAAACTTATCTAAGTATTCTTATAATATATTATTAATTAGTCTTTAGAATATTACTAGTATATTTATTAGTCTAAAGAGTATTACTATATACTTATAATATCTATAGTATATTTAGAACGCTATCTTTTACTCTTTACTTACTTTAATTCTTATTAGGTAGTATATATCTTTTAGGTCTAGCTTTATAAAAATCTTAGCTTAGCTTAGCTTATCTTAGAGTTTATCTATATTTAGTAGTAGGTAGTAGTCTTTTACTATAATATTATTTAGTTTTTAGTAGTCTACGTATATCCTTAGTAGTCTCTTCTTTTTTAGTATAAAGAGAATTAGAAATCTTACTAATAATAAAGATTCTTATATATATCCTTTCTTTAGGTCTCTATTTAGTTTTTCTTAGAGTATTACTAATTTACTCTCTATTAATTAGTAAATAGGCCTAAAATATAGCTCTTTTCCTTCCTATAACTTAATTATATAGTCCTAGGGTTAGTACTTAGGTAATACTAGTATATCTATCTCTTCTATAAATAAGTAGCTAAACTTCTTATATTATTCTAGGATTTTAGAAGTTATACGTTACTCTTCTACTCTTACTTCTTAGCTTAGCGCCTTACTAGTACTTATAGAGTTACTTATTCTCTCTTAATAAGTTACTATTAAAGCTACTATTTTATATAGTACTTTCTTATCTACTATTAAATACTACTAATATATAAGCTTAGATTTACGTACGTCTTTATAGTTATTAAATAAGAGGTTCTAGTTTTTTTAATTAACTCTAGAATTAAACTCTTATAGCTATAAGAGTCCTAGTATAATATCTTTATTAGCTAAAACTAATACGTCTAAAGTAATCCTTATACTATATCCTTAAATAATAATCTCTATAGTTACTTTATTACTAACTATTAGGTTTCTTAGTATTAGTTATCTATTTATAATATAGATTAGATATAGTATCTTTTTTACTTATAGTTTAAGTCTTACTTATTCTACTACTTTAGGTATAATTAGGTTTATAAATAACTTTAAATCTACTAATACTTTTATTCTTTCTCCTCTTATCTTTACTAAGAGTTTAATAAGTCTTTTAGTATTAATAGTATTATAGCTTCTAGATATATATCTAGCGTTAGCTATTTACTTAAAAAAGACTTAATCTTATAATCTTTATTTATCTTTTACTAAAATCCTTAAAGTATCTTAATCTCTTTATATTATTTATACTTCTTAAGCGTATAGGTTTACTAGATTAGATTAATATATTAGTTATTTACAAGTATCTTACTTATATTTATATTTTCTTTAGTTATACCTAAAAAGTACTCTACTTCTTACTTATCTTATAAGTATTATTTATATCTTATATCTATATACTCTTCCTAGTTCTATTTATATCTAGATTTCCTATAAAAGAAATATCTAGATCTTATCTTATTAGAATAGTAAGTAAAGTAGTTATTATAGTAATATCCTATCTATAATAGTAGTAGATAGTTTAGGTTACGTAAGTATAGCTAGTATTATAGTTCTTATATTAATACTAGATCTATAATAATTAGCGCCTAATTATTATTTATATATAATAATTTATATTACTAGGTTTACTTTACTTTATATATCTAGTGTTCTTTATCTTACTATTCTTTTACTAAGTAGTAACTATCTACTAGTTTCTAGATTTCTTTTATAAATCTATCTTATACCTTAGTATTTTCTTACTTTAGCTTTAGTATTCTAGGTGCTATTTTGTATTTAGAAGTCTTAAGCTTTTAGTTTTTTTTTCTATTCTTATCTTAGGCTATATATACTTACCTTCCTAGATATAGCGTTATTTTACGCCTATACTCTACCCTTCTTTAGTATAGCTAAAAGTATTCTAAGGTATTTATCTTAGCTTATTTTTACTTTAGCTAATACCTTCTTATATAGCTTTATATTCCTAGTAGTATCTTTATAGCTTTTACTTTATTATCTATTATAAAGTTTATTAGTTATATAGTAATCTTATAGTAGTTATATCTCTTACTTATATCTTACTACTAGAGGTTTATAGTCCTATAATCTTTCTTCTTTTAGCTTCTTCTAAGGATTACTTCTTATTCTTTTTCTCTATCCTTATCTTACTACTTAAGTATATTAATTTATTATATAATCTTATTCTTTACTTAGTAATTTTTTACTAAGTGCCCTATTTTACTATACTTATAGTATTTTTAGCTTTCTACTCTTTTAAGGTTCTTATAGTAATAGTATTCTTATTTTCTTAGGTTTATATTATTAATATATATCTTATTTAGCCTAAAGTATCTATAGCTACTCTAAACTTAGTAGTTCTTATATTTACGTTACTACTTATACTTAGGTCTATATATTTTATTTTCTATATATAGTACTTTTACGTTCTTAGCTTCTACTATATATTTATATATATAGTTATTAACTTAGATTACTTTTTCTATTAAGTCTTCTAATATCTTAATTATAGCTTTACTACGTATTAGCTTACCTTAAATATTACTTTTAAGTTTTTATTAAAATATCCTTATTAATAACTTATTATTCTATTCTATTTATATCGCGTAGCTTTAGAACTTATTAGTATAGTCTACTACTACCTTATTTTATTATAGCTACTATATTATACGCTCTACTACTACTATCTTATTTACTAGTAGAAAAGCTTATTATACTTTATCTTTAAACTTAATCTATTCTTTAAATATCTTATTATAGTTACTATTATTATTATTAAGTTATTTTTTAAAGTATAGCGTAACTTATTTCTCTACCTTACTTTTTATATAAGATAATATAAGTATAGCTCTATCTTTATATTAAACTTAGTTTACTTTAAAGAAGAGATTAAGTTATAAAATCTATAGCTTAAGCTTATTCTATTCTTTATAGTAGAGGTTTAGCTTAGTAATCTTAGAAGTAGTAGTATAAGTTACTCCTATACACTAGTTATCTATATTTATTAATATATTACTTATCTTAAGAGTATTTAATATATTAAGACTTTAGAACCTAGTAAGAGTAATAAGAGTAAGTAAGCTTCTATAAAATAGGCGAGGTTAATAAATAAGTTAGTTACTTAACTTAATTAATAGTTAGCTTTTATTAGAGTATTACAAGGTATATAAGTATTAATAAGTAGATAAGAATCTAATTAAAGTATTAGTTATAATACTCTATTAAGATAAGAAGTAAAGAAGAGATTAAATATAATAGTCTATAAAGGTCTATTAACGTTTCTATATACTTACTATCTAGTATTTATTCCTAAGCGCTTACTCTAGAGTATTTACTCTAGAGCGCTTATTTTAGAGCGTTTACTCTAGAGCGTTTACTCTAGAGTATTTACTACTAAATAGTTACGTATTCTACTATACTATATTACCTAGCCTAATTATATACAATATAATAGCTTACCTACTACTTAGTATTATAATAACTACTTTATAGTAAACTAAGAAAATTAGTATTACTAGCGCTAAATAGAGAGGTATTAGGAATATCTAACGTAATAGAAGCTAGAATAGCTTAAACTATATCTTTAAGGTCTATCTTAGCCTCTAAAGTATAAGACTATTTAGATAATTTAGTATTATTATAAGCTTTTATCTTATAAAAATACTTAATATAAGAATAAAGATTTACTAGCTTATAAAGAGTTAGCTTATACTTAGCTTTAGCTTTTATAAGCTATAATAATAGTATCTCTTAAGCTTAGTTAATAGCTTACTTTATATAACTTAGTAAAAAAAAACTATATAGAAATTAAGTACTTATACTCTATAAAAGAAATACTAGATAGTATATACTTATACTAAATATTAGCTAGAATATACTTGTTATAGTATTTACTATCCTTTAAAGATATAAGATAAGTAAGCTTTAATTAAGTATAATAGGCGTAGAGAAATATTTTAACTCTATTACAAGTAATATAAGTAATAAGAAAGAGTTTATTATAGTTAGAATATAAAGATATAAAAAATAATAAAAAGTTAGAAATAAATAAAGAAACTAGACTAATAACCTTAGGCCTAATATAGAGAAATAAAAACCTACCTAGAGAAGAGAATAGTATTATAGCTATAATAAGAGAAAACTAATTTAAACTAATTAGCCTTACTATAGATAACAATAATATATATAATCTATAAGATAATAAACTAGACTAGAAGACTAACTATAATAGAAATACGTAATAAATTTATAATTTATAATCTTAGTAAATATAAAGTATAAAGCTAAGTATATAATAAATTTATAATTTATAATATTAGTAAATATAAAGTATAAAGCTAACTAAGAAGCCTAAGTATATAGTTAGTAGTAATACGTATTATTAAGATAGTATTAGTAATTTAATTATTAACTATAAGTAATAATACTAAGATAGTTATAAAATATATTCTATTATTTATAGCTTATTATAGATAACTATATAAGCTTTTGTTATTAACTCTTAATTTACTAATAACTTCTAGGTATTAAGAAGTTAACTTTAGTAATACCTATTATAGTAAGTTATAAAAGTAAAATTACTATCTAATCTATTAATATTATTATTAGAATTCTTACTATAATTAATTATAGCTTAAGAGTAGGTAGTATAGTATAAAGTAATAAAAGTAGTATTAACTTTAATCTTTAACTTTCTAATAGCTTTATAAGTATATATTTTAGAGACTATTTTTAGCTCTTCTACTTTTACTAAAAGTACTTATTAAACTTTTTAACTTTATTATATTAGCTATATTCTTTATTATAATACTAAGAAGGCTTTAGATCTAAGCTAAAGTTAAACTACTAAAATCTTAAAAAATAAGAGTAGAGGTTTTACTTACTAATTTACTTAAAAAACTATATAGTAATTTAGTAAATATAATATACTAATACTTATATAAAGTAGTTCTATCTAGAAATTACTTATAAAGTGTATAATCTCTTTTAAACTAATTAAATAGTAAGTAATTATACTAGTTTATAAAAATTATACTATACTTATTAGTATACTAATACTTATTAATATAAAAGCTTAGAATTAAAGTAGTAGTAAGAATAAAAGTACTAGTAACTAATAATTACTTAGAAGCTATAATTCTAAGTATTATAGTTATAATTTTAAGTATTTTACTTATAATCTTAAGTATTACTAAAGTAGTCTTTAAAGTACTATAAAAAGCCTAGAGTATTTTAATTTTAAGAGATAAAATAGTACTAGACTTAAAAAAAGCTAAAAAACTTATATAAGTATATAGTTTTTCTAGAAAATAGTTTACTTAAGAAATAATCTTAGGTAATAAAAGCTCTTACTAAAAATATAAATAAGTTTTTATTAAAATTATAGTAATAAGTATAAAGTACTTTATAAGTACTAATATAAAATCTAAGATTTTTATAGTAAACTTTATATATCTAATTAAAAGCTTTATAAAATTTATTTATAAAGTAATAACTAATTAGTAATTAGAGATTATACTTATTAAGCTTAAAAAAAGCTTTAAGAATAATCTTTATAGAATCTTTAATTACTTTATTACTAAAAGTACTAAAAGTAAACTTACTTTCTCTAACTTTATTATAATTATTAGCTAATAGCTAAGATATAAACACTAAATTACTATTATTACTTTTATTACTTTAAACTTACTTAATACTTAATTTTTTAGCTAAATAAGTACTCTTAGCTTACTTATAGTTAGTAATATTAGTTAAGTATATAAAGTTAATATTTTTAAAGTTCTATAAGTAGTTAGGTAGTATATAATAATAGAGTAAGTATAAAAATAAAGATTAACTTAAGAAGTTAAATACTTATACCTATTTTAGTAAGTAAAAAGTAGTATAAGTACTAGAAAAGTAGAGCTACTTTACTAAAACTAATTAGGTATATATATATAAGTATAGGCCTTCTTACCTAATAAAATTATATAACTACTAAATATAAGATTATTTAAATTATAAGTAAACTATAATTTTAGCTTACTTAAAGAAGATATTATAAGAAATTAATAATTTTTAGTATAATATAAAGCTTAATAACTAGAGCTAAAATTAAATAAGTATAGAACTTAAATAAAATAAAAGAAACTAAAAAATCTATTAATTTTATATAAATATATAAACTATCTCTTTTATAATTACTTAGATTTAATAATTATTTTTTACTTATTTTTAAGCTTATAATCTTCTAATATAATATTATAAACTTACTAATATTTAATTACTTTTTTACTTTTAGTTAGTACTTACTTAGATAGCTTTATTTACTATTTACTTTTTTTAGTTAATTATTAAAACTACTTTATTAAGTTATTTTATATAAAGTTTACTTTATAATAACTTTAAAGTAAAAGATTAAGTAATAATTAAGTACTTATATTCTATAAAATAAATACTAAAAAAAGTAAAATAATACTAAATATTAGTATAAATATACTTACTATAACTCTTACTATTTTTTTAATATATAAAATAAGTTAGGCTTTTTTTATTATAATAAGAATATAATAATATTTTAACTTTATTTAAAGTAACTTAATTAATATATTAAAAAGTAGCTAAAAAATAATAGTACTTACTATAAGCTATAAAAAATACTAAAAAGATAATAGATAGTATTTAATAGTACTACTAGTATTTAAAAAAAAAATATACTTACTTTACTTTTTTTATAAGTATAAAGCTTTTTAGATAAGTATATAGTATATTAGCTTTACTTTCTTAACTTATACTAAAGTTTATAAAAGTTTTAAGTATTTAGAAAACTTTTATTATATAATAAGTAATAGTTTATTATATTAAAAATATAAAAGTATAAAAAGTTATAAAAACCTAGAAATTAATAAAGAAAATAGATTAATAACTTTAGCTCTAAGATAAGTAAATAAAAACTTAGTTAAAAGAAACTAGATAAAACTAATTAGTTTTATAAGAGAAAATAACTATAGATATAACTTTTTAGATAATAAGCTTAATAAAGAAGTTAATTATAATAAAAATATATAATAACTTTATAACTTTATAATCTAAGTAAATATAAAGCTATAAAGCTAGTTTTATAACTTTATAAAAACTAAAATAATAAAGTTATAAAGTATAAGATAAATACTAAGTATATAGCTAGTAGTAATACTATAATATTACTTATTTAGAATTATTTTTTATTAATAGCTTATTATATAATTATAATACCTACTTTAGTAATTAACTTTTAATTTACTTATACTTTTTTTAAAGCTTTATTATATTATATATCTAATTATATAGCTTATTTAATAATAGTAAACTTAATATAATATAAAAAGTAACTACTTTATAAAAAAACTTTACTAGACTATAGTTTACTTATTTATTTTACTAAGTTAAATAACTAGACTTAAACTTACTACTAGTACTCTAAATATATAAACTTTATATAAAAAAAATATTCTATTTAAGTTATAGTAATTATCTTTGTTACTATTTATATAAACTTACTTTTTTATTTTTATTTTTTATATAAGTATATAGTTAGAGCTTTACTTATTTTAAAAAAGTATATATAAATATAATAGAGTTACTTATTATTAACTATAGAAACTTCTAAATAAATTATTAGTAAATTAAAAGTTAATAAGTAAAGTATATATTATAATTAAGTAATAAGCTATAATTAATAAAAAGATATCTTATAATATTAAAATATTATTACTTGTAGTTAATAATTAAATTACTAATACTATTTTAATAATAAATATTATTACTACTTATATACCTTTATATATTTTAATTTATAATATAAGTTTATAAATCTTTAATTTACTTCTTAATTATATAAATCTATAGATTACTTTTAATTTATTACTTATAACTTTAAATTACTTATATTATATATTTTAATTATATACTATTTTTTAATTTAAGTTATTACTTTACTAATTTTATTACTAGGTTACCTATTATTAACTATAGGTAGCCTTTAAGAAGTTATTAGTAGATTAAGAGTTAATAATAAAAGTTTATATTATAATTAGTAATAACTATAAATAATAGTTAATTTATATATATAATATTAAGTATTAGTATTTTAAGTTAAAGATTAGATTACTAATACTATCCTAATAATACGTATTACTACTAATTATATATTCTTAGTAATCTATTAATCTATTACTTATATTTAGTCTTAGTAACTATAGATTATAGATTACTAATCTATTAATCTATAATTATTTCTTATCTATATACTTAATAGATTAAGAGATTACTTACGTATTCTAATTATAAGTAGTTTCTTAATTAAAGTTATTACTTTACTTATCTTATACTTTATTAGTATCTTAGTTAAAACTAATTAGTTTTATCTTAATTTCTCTTATTACTACTATAATACTATCTTTTTTTCTAAGTAGCTTTTTATTTTCTTATCTTAGAGCTAAAGTTATTAATCTAGTTTCTTTATTTTCTATCTTTATACCTACTAAGTCTACTTTTTATTATTTTTAATTAGTAGATTATATATTATACTATAGTATTATAATATTCTTATATTCTTATTATAAGTTCTTAAATCCTTTACTAGTCTACTTTTCTTTAAAATATAGTATAGCCTATAAAGTATATATCTATACTAATACCTACTTATTTTATAACTTATTAGGTATATCTCTAGTAAAGTATAAGTTAAAAATACTTATTTATATATCTATACTTATATATAATAAAGAGAGCTATTAACTATACTTAAGAAAAACTATTATTATAAATTATAGAAGCTAAAAAGAAGTATAAGTAGCTTTATAAGATCTTTTATTATATACTAAAAAAATATTAGTTTTAACTTCTTAATAATTAGATATAACTATCTAATAATTAAACTTATTTATTTTATCTATATAAAATAAAAGCCTTAAATAATAAGAAGTATATTAAGTAGTCTATTTTTCTAGAGTCTAAGTTAGATTTTAAGGATATAGTAGAGGCTACTCTAGCTCTTACCATATTAGGCGTATCTAACGCCTCTCTATCTACTACTAAGTAGTCTAGAAAGTTTTAATTTTAGAACTCTTCTAATTTCTTAGAAGAATTAAGGTTATTTTCTAGTTCCTATATTTCTTCCTATAGTTATCTTTTCTTATTAGTACTTATTTATTTTACTAGGTAGTAGTTTTTTCTATTATAAAACTAGTATTATAAAATCTTTTTAACTTTTTATTTTTTTTATTCTCTCAATATATCTACTTTATATACTAGTAGCTTTACGTTTTATAGTACTTTTTCTAGTAGTACTATATAGAATATTAAGTATATCTTTATTTTACTTAGTAGTCTTAGTTTAAATATAACTAGTATAACTTTTTTTTTAATTTTATATAGTTTTATCTTAATATAATCTAGTTTTAAGCTTAATCTTTTACTTTTAATATTTTTTTATATTAACTATACTTTTTCTTTCTTTCTAAATTAAAGTCTTTCTTTATATTTCTTATTATAGTACTTTATTATATAATTTTATAGAAATTCTATATCTTATCTTAGTTAATTATATATATCTTTTAGTCTATTTATAAAGTTTTTTCTTCTTAGAGTCTAAGATTCTAAATTTCTTAGTATTTTATATATATTAGGGTTAAATCTATAGTTTATAAAGAACGGTAATACTTTTATTACTATATTCTTTATACTATTATATACTAACTATACTATAAGTAGTAGATATACCTAATTATTTTAGTTATAGTTAAAGTAGTATCTTAAATATTATTCTACTATTTAAGTTATACGTTCTAATTATCTATTTATCTATAAGTAGTATACTATAAATATTTAATATTATACTTCTAATTATACTATTATTATTCTTTATAGTTTTAATATAAATCTTATATCTTTATCTATAATAATTTTATCTAGGATACTATACTAGCTAATTATAGTTCCTAGGACTTAGTATATAATAACTTCTATTTTACTTTCTTTTTATATAGTCTAAAGTATAAGTACTTTATAAGTTTATTTACTATTATTAAGATTCTATTATACTTAATTTTTAATATTAAGTCTTTTAATTTAAGTATATTATAGATATAACAAGAGAAAACTAATTTAAGCTAGTTAGCCTTACTATAGATAATAATAGTACGTATAACCTATAAGGTAATAAACTTAACTAGGAGACTAACTATAATAGGAATATATAATAAATTTGTAATTTGCGATCTTAGTAAATATAAAGTACAAAGCTAGCTAAGAGACCTAAGTATATAGTTAGTAGTAATATCTATTATTAGGATAGTATTAGTAATTTAATTATTAACTATAAGTAATAATACTAAGATAGTTACAAAATATCTTCTATTATTATAGTCTATTATAGATTATAATATAAACTCTTGTTATTACTTTTTAATCTACTAATACTCTTTAGGCTAATAGGAAGTTAACCCTAGTAAGCCTATTATACCTTACTAATTTAGTTATTAAGAGAAGTAAAGTATAAGTAGTGTATAGTCTAGCTAATATAATAGTAGAAAGTTTAACTAAGTAAGTAGTAAAAGTACTTATAAGTAGTTATAAGTTAGATAATACTATATAGAAAGTAGTTAGAGAATATATAAATAACTTAATCTCTAAGAAAGAAGATATAAAGATAGTAATTAATACTTTAGAAAACTAGAATAAGAAACTATAAGAATACGTAAAGTAAAATAAGGTATAAATTAAAGCTATTATTAAGGGATAGAACTAAATAAAACTAATTACCTAATAATAAGAAATAAGTACGACAAAGAAACAACTAAAGATACTAATCTTTAAGAAGTTTAATAGAATAAAGGAGAAACTAAAACTCTTTATAGATTTAGTATAACTCTAAATAGATATATAAGTACTATATATTAATATAGAAGAAAAGAAAGTAATATATATTAGAATATACTTTAAAGAAGATATAATAAGATAGTTTAAACCTTACTAGATAGATTATATAATATACGCTCTAATATTATAAAAAAATAAAACTAGAGCTATCTTTAGAAGTTATAAATACTTTACTAAATAAATAAGAGTAGTATTTAAAGATATAGATATTACCTAATAAGTAAAAGAAAAGCTTAAAAGACTTATATAATAGAAGAGTATACTAAAGTACGTATTATAGTTTAAATAACTATTATAGAATATAGAGTAAAATAAATCTATATTAATATTATAATTTAAATAAAGATTAAATAAGAAAACCTAGTATAAAATAATTTATATAGAGAAACCTAGAATACTAAAAGCTTTAAAGTAATAAGTAATATAAATTAATAATAATCTTTAAGAATAGAAGAAGAATAAGTATAGTAGCTAACCTAGAAACTAAGATACTAGAAACCTAATAATCCTTAACACTAATAAAGATAGAAAGAAAAAGAAGAATAAAAACTTTATATACTTTAACTATAGTAAGAAAAGCTACTATATAAAAGATTACTAATTATAAAAGAAGAAAGATATAGTATATTATAAATATAGAAAACTAGAATACTTTATAAAAGATTATAGAAGTAAGAACTATAAGAAAGATAAAGAAGCTTAGTTAAAGATAACTAAGAAAAAGAAAGAAGTACTATAAGTATAAGCTAAAGCTTAAGAAAAAGTAACTAGAAGTAAAGAAATATAATATATAATACTCTATTAAACTTTTTATTATAAAGATAACTACTATATATACTTTTTTAGTAAATAAAAAGTAAAGTATTACTTATAAAAGAATAGAGTAGTAGTAATAAAAAAAAGAATAAAAGCGTAGCTAGAAGAGATAATATATATAATAGACCTACTAATAGAAGACTTAGAAGGGAAAGAATCCTAAACTTTATTAATCTAAACTAAAGGACTAGTACTAGATAAAGAAACTACTATAGCTTCTCTTAAAAGACTATAAAAAAGTAAAAAATAAGCTAGTATAAAAGGTATAGAGTATACCTAGCTAGATATATATAGCTATAATAGCTATATAATAATAGATATAAAAGAATAGAATAAATAATAGAAGTTTATTTAGAAATACTTACTAGTTATAAGTATAGAAGAAGCGTATAAAGACTAGAAAGAACATAATCCTAAAGAAATAAAGTTTATACTATTTTAAGAATAGATAAAGTAATATATAGTTATAGTAAGAAGAATACTTATAGAAAGAGAATAGTAGTACTTTATAAGAAAAACGTAATAGATTAATAAAGCCTATATACTAAGAGTACTAGTAGTATACTATATCTTAACTATAAATACGCCTAGAAAAGACAAGTAATAAGAAGGAGACGACAAGATAATAGATCTAAAATATCTAGTATATTTTAAGATATTATAGATATTATACCTAGATAAGAATTATATTATATATAGGAACCCTAAAGTAAATAATAGTATATTACTTATAAGAAGAAAAAGCTATAACTATATAAGAGTAATCTTAGTAGAAGATATCTAAGAATAGGAAATAATCCTAGGAGATAGATACGTAGTAGTAAGGCTTAGTCTAAAATTATCTAAGAAATACGTCTAAAGAAGACTATAGTATAAATATATATATAATAAATATTTAAAGTATAAAGAATATAAACTTAAAGTAGAGCTATAGCTCTAGAAAAATAGATAATTTATTAAATTACCTAAGTAAGAATAGCTAGAAGGTATAAAAAGCCTATATATTATAAAAATAAGTATATACTAAAGAAGGAAAGTATAATTAATAATTAATAGTAGAGCTATAAAGAACTTTATATTAAAGAAGTTTATAGAAATATAAGGAATATATTATATAATAAAGAAGTACTTTTAATAACTAAGTATAATTAAAGAAAAACTATTCTAGGAACCTATAAGGTTTAAGATAGTCCCCTCTATACTTAAATTAGAAAAGATAATAATTAAAAATATAGTTATAGATATAATAATAATTAATAACAAATAAGATATAATACTAGGTATACTATAGTTATAGATAACTAACCTATATATTAATTAGAGAATAGAAAAAATTAATTATTATAGAATAGATATATTAAAGGCTAATATAAATACCTATAAAGGAGAATTCCTTAAAGAATATAAGAAATAGAAAAAATAGCTTATAGAGCCTAAAGATTACCTTCTAGAATATTAGCTATAGGACTTAGTAATAGACCTAAAAGAAGATAAAGACGTAGAATAGAGCCTAGTCTATAGAAAGATAGAGGAAAAATTTAAGATTAAATAAGTATTTATTAAAAACGTACTAAAGAAAAGATAGATACAAGAATCTAAATCCTTAGTAGTATATAGACTTATATTTATAGATAAAAAAGAGATAAGTAATAAAAAGCCCTATATAGATTTTAGAAAAACTAATATAATTATAAACAAGAATTAATACTTACTACTATAAATTAACGTAATATAAGATAGGCTATAAAGAGTAAGAATCTTTATAAAACTAGATATCTAGAACGCCTACTACTAGATTAGAATTAAAAAAAGTAATAAATAGAAAATAGTGTTTAGAATATAGTATAAACTATACAAGTACCTAGTTATACTTTTTAGCTTAATAAATATACTAGTAGCCTTTTAAAAAAAAATTAATATAGTACTAAGAGAGTACTTAGACGTATTTATATTTATATACTTAGATAATATCTTTATATTCTTAGAAATAGAGGAAGAATACATATAATATATATATAAGGTACTAGAAAAGCTAGTAGAAGCTAAAATATTCTTTAAAATAAGGAAATACAAATTCTATATAAAGAAAATAGACTTTCTAGGATTTATTATAGAACTAGGAAAGATTAAGATTAACTTAAGAAAGATTAAGTTAATTAATAAATAGCTAATACCTAAAAACCTAAAAGAAGTATAATAGTTCTATAGACTAGTAAACTTTTATAGAAAACTAATAGTAAGATAGTCTAAAGATATAAAACTAATAATAAAACTTATAAAGAAGGATATACTATTTAAATAGATAAAGGAATATAATAAAGTATTTAATAAGATTAAGAAAAAATTTATAAAAAACCTAGTTATTAGAATATATAACCTAGACCTACTAGTAATAGTAAAAATAGACGTATCTAACTTAGTCTATAGAATAGTACTAATACAAGAAGATCTAAAGACTAAAAAAAAATACTTAGTTAAGTACTTCTCTAAGAAAATAAAGCTAGTAGAGCTTAACTACCTAATTTATAATAAAGAGATACTAGTAATCTATAAAGTATTTAAGTAATAGAGAGTATATTTATAAAAAGTAAAATATAAGAGAAAGATCTATATAGACTATAAGAATCTTATAAGATTTATACTAAATAAAGAATTATTATAATACTATACAAGATAGTAGGAATTCCTATTAATATTTAACTTAGAAATTATATATATAAAAGAGAAAGACAACTAATTTATAAATACTTTTAGTAAAAGACTAGACTTATAAAAAGAAGTAAATACTACTAGTATAGTTCTAGTAAGGAATAAAGAAAGATATCTAGTCCTAAATATACCTAAGATAGCTATAATACTTAAAAGAATAAGTAGTAAGCTAAATAAATAGATTTAGAAAATAATATAAGAAGTATCTAAAGAAATAAAAAAACTAGAAATCTAAAAGAAATTTATATAAGCCTATAAAAGAATAAATATTCTAAAGAAAATTTAAAGAGAATTTGTATAATAATTCTATAAATTACTAGTATATAGATACTAAGGAATTAATAAAACCCTAGATAGGTTACTATAAGACTACTATATTCTAAAAGTAAGATAATTAGTAATAGAGGTACTATAAGAATATATAAAATACTAAAAGAATAAGTATAATAAGTATATACTATATAGAATACAATAACTAGTAGAAATACTAGAATAACTATAAGGAGTTATTATAATAGACTTTATTACAAAGTTACTAAAGTTAAAAGACCTAATATTAGGAGTTAAGTATAATAGAATTCTAATAATAGTAAAGAAACTTATAAAGTACTTATATTTTAGACTATATAAAGAGAAAAGTAAGATAGAAGTTACTATATACTAAGTTCTAGGAACTATAATTAGTTAATATAGACTACTAGACAAGATTATTATAGATAGAGATATAAGATTTATATTAAAACTATAGGAAATAATAATAGTATAACTAGGAATATAATATATAATATCTACTATATATTACTTATAAATAGATAGATAATTAGAACGAATAAATTAGATAGTAGAATAGTACTTAAGATACTACTTTAACTATAACTAAAATAACTAGGTATAACTACTACTTATAGTATAGTTAGTATACAATAGCGTAAAGAATATAGTAATAAGAGTATTACCCTTCTCTATAAATTATAGATTTAACCCTAATATATACTTAATACTAAGAACCTAGATATCTTAGTTTTTAAAAAGAAAAAACTTTACTAATAAACTTAAGAATATATATAATTAATTAAGATAGGACGTAGAATTCCTATATAATTAAATAGTAAGATACTATAATAAAAAGTATAAAGAAGGACCTTAATTTAGAAAGAAAGAAAAAGTATAGTTAGTTTAAAAAAATATTAAAAGTAAACAACTAAGCTTAAAATTAGATTATATAAAGATTAGACTATATAAAGTTAAAAAAAAAGTTATACTAGTTATATTTAAGCTAAAGCTACTAAATAAAATAAGAATATACTTAACTTTCTATATAGCGCTACTTAAGATAGTACTATAAGATATAAAACTACTAGTATATAAAGTAGATACGTATAGAGAATAAAAAGAATAAGAAGTTAAAGAAATCCTAGTATACTAGTTCTATAATAGTAGGAACTATTACTTAGTAAAATAGATAAAAATAGATAAAAAAAGGTAACTATAAGAAGATATATAAGAACTAGAAAATAATCTTAACTACTTTAAGAAACTAAAGAACTTCTAAAATTAAAACTCTCTAAACTACCTTATAGTAAACTAAGAAAATTAATACTACTAGCGCTAAATAGAGAGGCGTTAGAAATATCTAATAAGATAGGAGCTAGAACAGCCTTTATAGTATCCTTAAAGTCTATCTTAGCTTCTAAGGTATAAGACTATTTAGATAATTTAGTATTATTATAAGCTTTTATCTTATAAAGATACTTAATATAAGAATAAAAATTTACTAGCTTATAAAGAGTTAGCTTATACTTAGCCTTAGTTTTAGTAAGCTATAATAATAGTATCTCTTAAGCCTAGTTAATAGCTCGCCTTATATAATTTAGTAAAGAGAGACTATATAGAAATTAAACACTTATACTCTATAAGAAAAACGCCTAAAAGAGTATATTTATATTAAATATTAGTAAGAATATACTTATTATAGTACTTACTATCTTTTAAAGATATAAGGTAAGTAAGCCTTAACTAAGTATAATAAGTATAAGGAAATATTTTAACTCTATTACGTATAACCTAAGTAATAAGAAGAAGTTTATTACGCTAAGAGTAAGAAGATATAGAGAATAATAAGTTAGAAATAAATAAAGAAACTAGACTAATAACCTTAGCTCTAGGATAGAGAAACTAGAGCCTATCTAAGAAGAAGAATAGTATTATAGTTATAACAAGAGAAGACTAATAAGAACCTATTAGCTTTACTATAGAAGATAATAATATATATAACTTATAAGGTAATAAACTTAATTAAGAAGCTAACTATAATAGAGATACGTAATAAATTTATAATTTATAATCTTAGTAAATACAAAGTATAAAGCTAAGTACGTAATAAATTTATAATTTATAATTTTAGTAAATATAATATATAAAGCTAAGTATATAATAAATTTATAATTTATAATCTTAGTAAATATAAAGTATAAAGCTAGCTAAGAAATATAGGTATATAATTAGTAGTAATATATATTACTAGGATAGTATAAGTAATCTAATCTCTAACCTAGAATACTAATACTTAATATTATATATATAAATTAACTATTATTTATAGTTATTACTTCTTAATCTACTAATACCTCTAAAGGTTATTAGGAAGTTAACTCTAGTACACCTATTATATTATTATAGCTAGCTATTACTAAATAAGCTTAGTATAACCTAATCTCTAAAACTACTTATAAAATAGTAAAACTTTAAGTATATATAAACTATCTTTATAAGTTAAAAGGTTATAATAATACTAAATTATTTAAATAGTTTTATATATTAGAAGCTAAAATAAACTTTAAAAATATATTAGAAGCTACTTTAACTTCTATTATATTAGATACTCTTATTACTTTTCTATTTACTAGTAGTATTATAGATTTTCTTAGTTTACTATAAAGTAGTCTAAAAGGTTTTAACTTTAGAACTTTTTTAGTTTCTTAAAGTAGTTAAAGTTATCTTCTAGTTTTTATATATTTTCTTATAGCTACTTTTTTTTATCTATACTTATTTACTTTACTAAGTAGTAGTTTCTTTTATTATAAAACTAGTATATTATAATTTTTTTTACTTTTTATTTTTTTTATTCTTTATATATATCTACTTTATATACTAGTAGCTTTACTTTTTATAGTACTTTTTCTAGTAAAGCTATATAGAATATTAAGTATATTTTTATTTTATTTAGTAGCTTTAAGTTAAATATAACTAGTATAACTTTTTTTTTAATTTTATATAGTTTTATTTTTATATAATCTAGTTTTAAACTAAATTATTTACTTTTAATATTTCTTTAAACTAACTCTACTTTTTTTTTCTTTTTAAATTAGAGTTCTTTCCTATATTTTTTATTATAGTACTTTACTATATAATCTTATAGAAATTCTATATCTTTTAATAGTAAATTCTTTATTCTTCTTATTTTATTTATAAAGTTATTTTTTTTTAAAGTTTAAAACTTTATATTTTATAGTATCTAGTATATATTAGAATTAAATCTATAGTTTATAAAACAAAGTAATACTTTTATTACTATATTCTTTATACTACTATATACTAACTATACTATAAGTAATAACTATACTTAATTATTTTAGTTATAGTTAAAGTAGTATCTTAAGTACTATTTTACTATCTAATTTATATATTCTAATTATTTATCTAATTATAGATAATAAGCTATTAATATTTAATATTATATTTTTAATTATACTATTATTATACTTTATAGTTTTAATATAAATTATATATTTTTATTTATAATAATTTTATCTAGAATACTATACTAGCTAACTATAGGCTCTAGAACGTTATATATAGTAACTTCTATTTTACTTTTCTTTTTATATAGTTTAAAGTATAAATATTTTATAAGTATAAAGTAGACTTTATATAAGATAACTTAATAAAGTAGTTTTAATAATTAACTAAAAAGAGTAAATAGTATATAAAGCTATCTAAGTAAGTACTAGGTATATATACCTAGTAGCTTACTAAGCGCTAACTAAAAGTAGAAAGGTAGTTAAATATTAGTAAGTTTATAATATTAGTAAGTTTATAATATTAGTAAGTTTATAATATTAGTAAGTTTATAATATTAGT
>JALNQF010000433.1:0-30621 GCA_028456385.1 Ophiosphaerella korrae | reverse complement strand
AATGTTAGTAAGTTTGCGATGTTAGTAAGTTGCAAACTTACTAACATGTTAGTAAGTTTGTAATGTTAGTAAGTTTGCAATATTAGTAAGTTGCAAACTTACTAACATTAGTGCGAAAATAAGAGATATAAGGGATAACTCCCTTACACTAATAGCCTAGATAGGTGTTAGTAGATTATAAGGTAATAACAAAAGCTTGTATTATAATCTATAATAGGCTATAAATAATAGAAGATGTTTTGCAACTATCTTTATATTATTACTTATAGTTAATAATTAAATTACTAATACTATCCTAATAATGCGCATCGCTACTAACTATATACTTGTCTTAATCTATTAATCTATTACTACTAAGGATAATAGATTATAGATTACCCTAATCTATAATCTATTAATACTAAGGGTCTATAGATTATAGATTACCTTAGGTATCCTAATTATATGTAGTTTCCTAATTAAGTTCGTATTCCTTGTATTTGTAAGAACTTAATCCTATAGTTATAGGGCTAATTAGTTCTATCTATAATTCTCTTGTTACTATCGTAATAAAATTCTTTTTAATATTTAATTTTAAAATTATATATATAAAAAGAAAAAAAAATTAGTTTATAAATACTTTAAGTAAAAAACTAGATTTATAAAAAGAAGTAAATACTACTAGTATAGTTTTAGTTAAGAATAAAAATAAATACTTAGTCCTAAATCTACTAAGGATAGCTATAATACTTAAGAGAAAAAGTAGTAATCTAAATAAATAGATTTAGAAAGAAATAGAAAAAGCTTTAAAAGAAATAAAAAAACTTAAAATCTAAAAAAAAAATATAAAAGCCTATAGAAGAATATATATTTAAAGTAAAATATAAAAAGAGTTTATATAATAGTTTTATAAACTACTAGTATATAGATACTAAAGTATTAATAAAATACTAGATAAACTCTTATAGGATTACTATATCCTAAAAGTAAAATAACTAGAAATAGAAGTACTATAAGATTATATAGAATATTATAGAAATAAATATAATAGATATATACTATATAGAATACTATAACTAGTTAAAGTACTAAAATAACTCTAAAAAGTTATTATAATAGACTTTATTATTAAGTTACTAAAGTTAAAAGATTTAATATTAAGAATAAAGTATAATAAAATCCTAATAATAGTAGATAAGCTTATAAAGTACTTATACTTTAGACTATATAAAGAAAAAAGTAAGATAAAAGTTACTATATACTTAGTTTTAGAAACTATAGTTAGCTAGTATAGTATTTTAGATAAAATTATTATAGATAAAAATATAAGGATTATATTAAAACTATAGAGAATAATACTAGTATTATTAAAAATTAAATATTAATAGTATATAATCTATAAATAGATAGATAGTTAGAATATATTAACTAAATTGTAGAATAGTACTTAAGATACTATTTTAACTATAACTAGAATAATTAGGTATAGTTACTACCTATAGTATAGCTAGTATATAATAGCGTAAAGAATATAGTAATAAAAGTATTACTTTTCTTTATAAATTATAGATTTAATCCTAATATACACTAGATACTAAGAAAGATAGAATCTTAGACTTTAAGAAGAGAAAACTTTATAAATAGAATAAAAGAAATATATAATTAATTAAGATAAGATATAGAATTCTTATATAACTAAATAATAAAGTACTATAATAAGAAATATAAAGAAAGACTATAATTTAAAGAAAGAGAAAAAGTATAGTTAATTTAAAGAAATATTAAAAGTAAATAATTAAGCCTAAAACTAGATTATATAAAAATAAAATTATATAAGATTAAGAAGAAAATTATAATAGTTAAATTTAAACTAAGATTACTAAGTAAAATAAGGATATACCTAACCTTTTATATAGTACTACTAGAAATAGTACTATAAAATATAGAACTACTAGTATATAAAGTAAATATATATAAAGAATAAAAAGAATAAAAAGTTAAAGAAATCTTAGTATACTAGTTCTATAATAGAAAAAATTACTACTTAGTAAAATAGATAGGTATAGATAAAAAAGAGTAAATATAAGAAAATACCTAGGAACTAGAAGATAACTTTAATTACTCTAAGAAACTAGAAGAGTTCTAAAATTAAAACCTTCTAGAACGCCTTATAGTAAACTAAGAAAGTCTATAGTACTACTACTAGATAGAGAGATAATAGAAGCGCCTAACGTAATAGGAGCTAGAGTAGCCTCTACTATAGCCTTAAAATTAAGCTTAGACTTTAATAGAGTAGCTTACTTAATAAACTTTATATTATTTAAAGCTTTTATCTTCTAAAAATAAACTAAACAAGTATAATTTTCTACTTATATACTTAGAATCTAATTACGTTCTTTTTTAGCTTTTATAATTTATTTAGATAGTTTATCTTAAGTATAGTTAATAGCTCTCCCTATTATAAATAAGTATAGATATATAAATAAGTATTATTAACCTATATTCTATAAGAGATATACTAGAGAGATTATAAAATAAATAAGTATTAGTATAAATATATACTTTATAAACTTTACTATACTTTAAAAAAAGATAATCTAATAAAAAGTTTAAAGATTTATAACAAGAATAAAGAAATATTATAATACTATAGTATAATATATAAGATACTAATTAAAGATAATAAAGAGTAGACTTAGTAAGTATAAAAAAAAAGATAAAGAACTTAATATTAATAAAGAAACTAGATTAATAACTTTAACTTTAAGGTAGAAGAACTAGAACCTACTTAAAAGAAGAGATAGTATTTTAGGTATAATAAGAGAAATTAAAATAGAACTAATTAGTCCTAACTTAGGTACTAATAAAGTATAAGATAAGTAGAGTAATAACTTAGATTAAAAAATAAACTATAACCTAAATATATAATATAGAGTAATCTATAAATATATATAATAGATTAGAGTAATTTATAAATATATATAATAGATTAAAGTAATCTATAAATATATATAATAGATTAGAGTAATCTATAAAGTTATATAAATAGATTAATATAAGTATATAGTTAGTAGTAATATATATTATTAAGATAGTATTAGTAATCTAATCTCTAACCTAGAACGCTAATACTTAATATTATTTATAGTTATTACTAATTACTATATAAGCTCTTGTTATTACTTTCTAATCTACTAATACTATAGAAAAGTTACTTATAGTTAATAATAAGTAACCTTATTATATTTATAGTAGCTTAAAAAGTAAAATAAGTAGTATTATTAAAAGTCTATAAGTCTTTAAAGCTTATTAAGCTCTATATAATAGTTAAAAGTATTTATAAATAATACTACTTACTTTATATAATACTATAAAATATATATAGCTAATTATAGTACTTTACTAGTAAATTATTTAAGTTTTATAACTTACGTTCTATATAAAACTAGTAAGAAAGTCTTAATAAAGTAGCTAATAACTATTAGTAAAGTCTATATTATATTAAAAGAATACTATAAGTATAGTTATAGACTTTTTTAGCTACTTAGTAAGCTTCTCTTAAGTAGTATTATCTAAAAATATAACTATCTACTAATCTAGTAAATAAACTATAAGAACTATAATAGGAGAGAACTCCTTATAAATAAGAAACTTAAATAGCTACTAAATAGCTTCTAATAGACTAATATAATAACTATTTAAGTACTACTATACTTTATTTTAGTCTAAAATATTTAAAATAGCCTAATTAGTACTTTTATAAATATACTTATATATATATTTAATAGTATATATTATCTTATAAACTTCTATATTTATATAAGTAAATAATCTAATAGTAAGCTTATATTAGGAAATAGAAGTACCTTATTTAGGGAATCTAGGCCTTGCTTACAACTTTCGCGCTATACCTAAATAAGTAATTAACCTAGACGTTTACTATAAAACGCCCTCTCTTTGTTATTATTTTCTCTTTCTCTCTTTAACTTTTTCTCTCTACTCTTACTCCTCTATCTATACCTCTTTTGTATACGCTAACTACTCTTATTAGGCCTTAGCGTATCTCTTATAAGGTATTTTTTAAATCTACTACTACTTATTACTATACTACTTCTTCTTGTCTCTATTATTTTACCCTTATTTAGACTACACTATCTAGCTTTTCGTGCTCTAAAGATTTTAGCTACTAAAACTAATACTTAGCTTGTATTAATAAGTATTTAGTAGCCCTCTTATTTTCTATTCTTATACTCTTACGTACTTTTTGTTACGATAGTAACAAGAGAAATATAGATAGAACTAATTAGCCTTACAACTAAAGGATCGAGTTCTTACAAATACGAAGAATATAAACTCGATTAGGAAACTACACATAATTAGGACACCTAGGGTAATCTATAATCTATAGACCTTTAGCGTTAATAGATTATAGATTAAGGTAATCTACAATCTATTATTCTTAGTAGTAACAGATTAATAGATTAGGACAAGTATATAGTTAGTAGCGACGCGTATTATTAAGATAGCATTAGTAATTTAATTACTAACTACGAGCGACAATACTAAGACAGTTGTAGAACATCTTCTATTGTCTATAGCTTATTATAGATTATAACACGAACTTTTACTATTACCTTGTAATCTACTAATACCTCTTAGGCTACTAGGAAGTCGACCCTAGTAAGCTAGTAATACCTTACTAATTTAGTTATTGCGAGGAGCGAAGCGTAAGTAGCGTATAGTCTAGCTAACACGATAGTAGAAAGTTTAATAAGTAAAGCCCCTAGGAGTAGTTATAAGTTAGATAGTACTATATAGGAAATAATTAAGGACTATATAAATAAACTAATTAATAATAAAGAAGATATAAAGATAGTAATTAAAGTACTAGAAATATAGAACAAGGAACTATAAGACTACTTAAAATAGAACAAAGTACAAATTAAAGCTATTATTAAAGGCTAGAACTAGATAGAGCTAATTACCTAACAACTAGAAATAAGTGCAATAAAGAAACTACCTAAGATACCTATTCTTAAAAAGTTTAATAGAATAAAGGAGAAATTAAGACCCTTTATAGTGTTAGTATAACTCTAGATAGATGTATAAGTACTACACTTTGATATAGAAGAGAAGAAGGTAATATATATTAGACTACACCTCGAAGAAGACGCAATAAGATAGTACGAACTCTACTAGATAGACTACACAACGCATTCTCTAATAACCTAAAAAGATAAAACTAGAGCTATTTTTAGAAGCTATAAATACTTTACTAAATAAATAAGAGTAGTATTTAGGAATATAGATATTACCTAACAAGCTAAAGAAAAACTTAAGAGGCTTACACAAAGCAAGAGTATTCTAGAATACGTATTATAATTTAAATAACTAAGCTAAAATATAGAATAGAACAAATTAGCCCTTATATTACAATTTAAACAAGGACTAAACGTAAAAATTTAATACAAAATAATATATATAGAGAAACCTAGGATACTAGAAGCCCTAAAATAATAGGTAATCTAAATTAATAACGACCTTTGAGAATAGAAAAAGAACAAGTACGGTAGCTAAACTAGAAATTAGGACGCTAGAGATCTTATAATCCTTAACGCAAACAAAGATAGAAGGAGAAAGAAGAATAAAGACTTTACGTGTTTTAACTATAGTAAGAAAGGCTACTACGCGAAAGACTACTAATTAAAGAAGAAAAAGGATATAGTATATTATAAATATAGGAAACTAGGACACTATATAAAGGAATGCAAAAGTAAAGACTATAAAAAAGATAAGGAAACTTAGTTAAAGACGATAGAGAAAAAGAAAGAAACACTATAAGTATAGGCTAAACCTTAAGAAAAAGTAGCTAGGAGCAAAGAAATATAATACGTAATACTCTATTAGACCTTTTATTACAAAGATAACTACTATATATATCTTTCTAGTAAATAGGGAGCAAGATAGTTCTTATAAAAGAATAGAGTAGTAGTAATAAAAGAAAAAACAAAAGTATAGCTAGAAGAAATAGCGTATGTAATAGACCTACTAATAGAAGACTTAGAAAGGGAAGAGCCCTAGACCCTATTAATCTAGGCCGAAAGATAGGCACTAGATAAAGAGACTACTATAGCTTCCTCTAAAGGACTACAAGAAAGCGAAAGATAGGTTAGTATAAAAGGTATAAAGTATACCTAGCTAGACATATATAGTTATAATAGCTATATAACAATAGATATAGAGGAACGAAACAAAGAATAGAAATTTATTTAGAAATACTTACTAGTTATAAGTATAGAGGAAGCGTACAAAGACTAGAAAGAACGCAATCCTAAAGAAATAAAGTTTATACTATTTTAAGAATAGATAAAGTAATATATAGTTATAGTAAGAAGAATACCTATATAAAAAGAATAGTAGTTTTTTACAAGAAAAACGTAATAGATTAATAAAGCCTATATACTACAAGTACTAATAGTATACTACGTCCTAATAAATACAAGACCTAGAATAGATAGTTACTAGAAAGGGGATAACAAAATAATAGATCCTAAGTACTTAGTATATTTTAAAGTATTATAGATATTATACCTAGAGAAGAATTATATAATATATAGAAACTCTAAAGTAAATAACAAAGTATAGCTTATAAGAAGAAGAGGCTACAACTATATAAGAGCAATTCTAGTAGAAGATATCTAAGGATAGGAAATAATACCTAAAGAAGGTTACGTAGTAATAAGGCCTAGACTAAAACTACCTAAGAAATGCGTCTAAGGAAGACTATAGTACAAATACAAGTATAATAAATATCTAAAATATAAAGAATACAAACTTAAAACAGGGCTATAGCCCTAGGAAGATAGATAATTTACAAAAATACTAAATTAAGAAAAACTAGAAGGTATAAGAAGCCTATACATTACGAAGATAAGTACTTATTAAGGAAGGAAAGTATAATTAATAATTAATAGTAGAGCTACAAAGAACTTTATATTAAAGAAGTTTATAGAAAACTAAGGAATAACCTATACTATAAAGAAGTACCCTCAACAACTAAGTATAATTAAAGGAAAACTATTCTAGGAACCTATAAAGTTCGAGACAACACCCTCTACGCTAGAACTAGAAGAAATAATAATTAAGAAGATAGTTATAGATATAACAACAATTAATAACAAATAAGATATAATACTAGGAATACTATAGTTATAAATAACTAACCTAAGAATTAATTAGAGAATAGGGAAAATTAGCTACCTTAAGAAAGAAATATTAAAAGCTAACATAGCTACATACAAAGGAGAATTCCTAGAAGAATATAAGAAATAGGAAAAATAGCTTATAGAACCTAAAGATTACCTCCTAGAATATTAACTATAGGATTTAGCGATAGATCTAAAAGAAGATAAAGACGTAGGATAGAGCCTAGTTTATAGAAAAATAGAAGAAAAATCTAAGATTAAACAAACGTTTATTAAAAACGCACTAAAGAAAGGATAGATATAAGAATATAAGTCCTTAGTAGTATATAGACTTATATTTGTAGACAAAAAGAGAATAAGTAATAAAAGACCTTACGTAGACTTTAGAAAAACTAACGCAATTACAAATAAGAACTAATATCCCTTACTACAAATAGACGTAATACAAGATAGACTATAGAAAGCAAGAATCTTTACAAAACTAGATATCTAGAACGCCTACTACTAGATTAGAATTAAGAAAGGTAATAAATAGAAAATAGTATTTAGAACACAATATAGACTATATAAATACCTAGTTATACCCTTTAGCTTAACAAACGCACTAGTAGCCTTCTAGGAAAGAATAAATATAGTACTAAGAGAGTACTTAGATATATTTACATTTGTATACCTAGATAACATCCTTATATTCTTAGAAATAGAAGAAGAACACGTATAGTATATACACAAAGTGCTAGAAAAACTAGTAGAAAGTAAACTATTCTTTAAAATAAGAAAATGTAAATTCTATATAAAGGAAATAGACTTCCTTAGATTTATTATCGAACTAGGAAAAATTAAGATTAATCTAGAAAAAATTAGATTAATTAACAAATAGCTAATACTAAAGAACCTAAAGGAAGTACAACAATTTTATAGCCTAGCTAACTTTTACAAAAAGTTAATAGTAAGATAGTCTAAAGATATAGAACTAATAACAAGGCTTATAAAGAAGGATATACTATTTAAATAGATAAAAAAATGCAATAAAGTATTTAAGAAGATTAAGAAGAAGTTTATAGAAAACCTAGTTATTAGAATATACAACCTAGACCTACTAGCAATAGTAAAAACAGACGCATCTAATTTAGTCTATAGGATAGCACTAATACAAGAAAACCTAAAGACTAAGAAAGAACATTTAGTTAAATACTACTCTAAGAAAATAAAGCTAGTAGAGCTTAACTATCTAATTTACAACAAAGAGATACTAGCAATCTATAAAGTATTTAAACAATAGAGAGTATACTTACAAGGAGCAAAATACTAAATAAAGGTCTATATAGACTATAGAAATCTTATAAGATTTATACTAAATAAAGAACTAATATAACAATACACAAGATAGTAGGAATTCTTATTAATATTTAATATAGAAATTATATATATGAAAGGGAAAGATAACTAATTTATAGACGCCTTTAGTAGAAGACTAGACTTATAGAGAGAAGTAAGCGCTACTAGTATAGTTCTAGTTAAAAACAAAGAAGGACATTTAGTCCTAAATACAACTAAAATAGCTGCAATACTTAAAAGAAAGAGTAGCGAGCTAGACAAATAGATTTAGGAAGAAACAAGAAAAGCCCCTAAAGAGATAGAAAAACTTAAAATTAAAGAAAGTCTCGCAAAAGCCTATAGAAGAACGTACATTCTAGGAAGAATATAAAGAGAATTTATACAATAGTTCTATAAACTACTAGTATATAGATATTAAGGAATTAATAAAATACTAGATAGACTGCTAAGAGATTACTATATCCTAAGAGTAAAACAACTAGTAATAGAAGTACTACAAGATTGTATAGAATACTAAAGGAATAAGTATAGTAGGCATACACTATATAGAAAGTTACAACTAGTAGAAGTACTAGAATAACTATAAAGAGTTATTACAATAGATTTTATTACAAAACTACTTAAGTTAAAAGACCTAATATTAAGAGTTAAGTACGACAGAATCCTAACAATAGTAGATAAACTTATAAAGTACTTATATTTTAGACTATATAAGGAGAAAAGTAGAATAGAAGTTATAGTACACTAGGTTCTAGGAACCGTAATTAGCTAACACAGACTACTAGACAAGATTATAATAGATAGAGACGTAAGATTTATATTAAAACTATAGGGAATAATAATAGCACAATTAGGAATTAAATATACAATGTTAATAGTATACTACCTATAGATAGATAGATAATTAGAACGCATAAATTAAACAGTAGAACAATACTTAAGATACTACCTTAATTATAACTAGAACAACTAGGTATAGCTACTACTTATAGCACAGTTAGCATTTAATAGCGCAAAGAATAAGATAATAGGAGTATTACCTTTCTTTACAAACTATAGATTTAACCCTAGTATATATAGAATACTAAGACTAGAAATATCTTAGTCTCTAAGAGGAGAAAACTTTGCTAATAGACTTAAAGATATACACAAGTAATTAAGATAGGACGTAGAATTCCTATATAATCGAATAGTAAAGTACTATAACAAGAAATATAAAGAGGGACCCTAATTTAGAAAGGGAGAAAAAGTATAGTTAGTATAGAAAAATATTAAGAGTAAGAGACTAAGCTTAAAACTAGACTACGTTAAGATAAGACTATACAAAATTAAGAAAGAAGTTACGCTAGTTATATTTAAACTAAAGCTACTAAATAAAATAAGGATACACCTAACCTTCTATATAGTACTACTTAAGACAGTACTATAAAACGTAAAACTACTAGTGTATAAAGTAGATACGTATAGAGAATAAAAAGAATAAGAAGTAAAAGAAATCCTAGCACACTAGTTCTATAATAGTAGAAACTACTATATAGTAAAATAGATAGGTATAGATAAAAAAAGATAACTATAGGAAGAAATATAGGAACTAGAGGACAACCTTAACTACTCTAAGAAACTAGAGGACTTCTAAAGTTAAAACCCTCTAGAACGCCTAGCGGCGAACTAAGAGAACTAACATTACTATCGCTAGATAGAGAGGTAATAGGAGCGCCTAACGTAGGACCTACTACAGCAACACTAAATACTTTATCTAAGTCTAGCTTAGCTTCTAGAGCTACTAACTATACAGCTAATTTCTTATTATTTAGCGCCTTTATCTTATAAAGACGAGAGAGACAAGCTTAATTCTCTACTAGCTTACTCTACGCAAGCTCCTAGATCTACTTACGCTTAGCTTTAGCCTCTACAATTTAAGATAGTAATTTCTCTTAAGCCTAGTTAACAGCTCTCCCTATTATTATTAAGCCTAGATACAAGAATAAGCATAATAAACATACACTCTATAAGAGAGACACTAGACACGTTATAGAAACTACAAACGTTTATACAAATATACGCCTTATAAGCTCTACTATTGTTTGCAGAAACTATATAAGGAGAGTACTTAGGATTTAACTTAGAGGAAGTATAACGAGAACAAGGAAATATTTCGACACTATTGCGTAACACGCAATTAGTAAGAAGATATTAACAACGTATAGAAGAGGTAACTATAGAGAGTAATAAGAAACTAGAAATTAACGAAGAAAGTAGGTTAATAACCTTAGCTCTAGGACAGATAAACGAGGACCTGCCTAGAAGAGGGGATAGTGTTACGATAGTAACAAGAGAAATACAGATAGAACTAATTAGCCCTACAACTAAAGGATCGAGTTCTTATAAACACGAAGAATACGAACTTAATTAGGAAACTACATATAATTAGGATACCTAGGGTAATCTATAATCTATAGACCCTTAGCGTTAATAGATTATAGATTAAAGTAATCTACGATCTATTATTCTTAGTAGTAATAGATTAATAGATTAGGACAAGTATATAGTTAGTAGCGACGCGTATTATTAAGATAGTATTAGTAATTTAATTACTAACTACGAGCGACAATACTAAGATAGTTATAGAATATCTTCTATTATCTATAGCTTATTATAGATTATAACACGAACTTTTACTATTACCTTATAATCTACTAACACCTCTTAGGCTACTAGGAAGTTAACCCTAGTAAGCTAGTAACACTTTTACTTCTCTCTATTCTTTATTATAAGCTTTCTCTCTTCTCTCTTAAGATACTTACTTACTTTACGTTAGTAGTAGCTATAGCTAAAGGGTAAAGCTTACTACCTATTATATAGCTATACTAGTATATAGTCTTATAATACTTCTTCTTCTACTCTAGACTTACTACTAGTATTTACTACGCCCTTTCCTATTTCTATTTTAAGTAAACGAATATATATCTCTTATACTATTGTCTTAGCTCTAATACGCCTATATTGCGCCCTACTCCTTTAGTTAAATACGCTAGACTAATCCTTTAGGTAGTAATATAGCTATTTACCTATATAACGTATTAATTTAGGCTGTTTTAGCGTCTATATTAGCGCTAGTAGGATACTCTACCTTGTATAAAGTATATAGTATTGCTATAATATTATAATATAACTAGTAGGGGGCTAATATCTAGAAGTTAGTAGCTAATAGCTTAGAGATAGCTTTAGGCGTGCTATAAGAGGCGAATAAAGCCCTAAAGTCTAATTACTAGATAGTATAAGGCGCTATTAGTAAGAATTGCGTATTTATACGTTATCTAGTACAGACCTATCTTACGTAAGAAGGTAGTTAGGGATTAAAGAAGAAGCTAGTAATTAGTAGTTTTATCTAAAGTAATATAGATTCTTAGATAGCTAAAAGATATACACGACCTAGTTATAATAACTATTTACTAGCTAATTGTTATATAAGCTAGGCTAACTCTTAATATAATAAGCTTATCTATACTACTTAGAAGGGTAATATATAGTTCCTCTTAGAGATACTAATACTACTAGGCTTTAAGTTTATTTATCCTCTCTATAGAGAGCGCCCTTATACTAGTTACTACGCCTACTACAACAATTTTTGCGATAGATATAGTATTTCTATAAGCTATTCTTAGGTAGTAGTATTAACTATAATATATAAAGCAACGCTTAGTTTAGAGAGAGCTACTTCTATTAAACTCCTTATAATTAGAGAAGTTACTAGATTTCTATACTAAAAATAGCCTCCTCTTATAGTACCTTATTATTAGCCCTTTCTTTTCCTATAAAAATTGTTCTATACGTTCCTTAAGCGTCTAAGCCTAAGCTAAAATCTAGGGCTAAATTAATAGCTATAATAAAGATAGTAGAGTATAGCTATTTAGGAGTTAGCTCTAAAGATAATAGAAAGTAGTTCTATATTAACAATTTCCTAATACTAGATTTAAATATATTACACTCTTTTAATCTAAGAGTACTTACTCTACCTAGAGCTATAGACGCTTCTACTTTACTAGACTATAGTATTACTTACTTACTAACTATTATAAGCTAATAGAACTAAACTAATATATAGGCGTAGATATAGTTAGTAGTCTTAGTACTACTTCTAAACTAGAGAAGCTAGAGTATTACTAGTTTAGTAGGGAATTACTTACTAGAAAAGAGATAGGCTGCGCTACAAGTATTACAAAGATAAACTTAGCTCTAAATAGTTTATTTAATAGAAATAGCCTAGGTAAGTATATAAGTAGAATATAGTACTTATTTACTAATTTGTAATAGAATTTCTTTTACTTGTAAAGAGCAACGTAGCTAAAGAGTATTATAATATAACGCAAGTTAAGCCTAGTAATAGAGCGCTAGGCACTAAAGGATACTATACTAGATAAGATAGTAATCTAGACGTAGCTAGTATACGTGTCCTCTCTATAGAAAGTATAGAAAGTATTTGCTATAGTAAGTAGTATTCTAGTACTAGTTAAGGAGCCTATTTTAATATCTTTAGAGCTATTACTAGTAGAGGATAAACTACGCTTTAGCGTCAACGTAATAAATAGACTACTATTAATACGCAAATAAATATACTATTTATCTAGTAATATAATAATCTCTTTAGTAGAGATATTAGATATTATATTAGAACTAGAGCTAGAAGACCCTTACTTAGCGAAGTAGTAAAGGCTACCTAAGTAATAGGTAGAGAGTCTTATACTTAACTATATACTTATACCTAGTAGCTTAGATTTCTATTCTAGAGCTAGTAATAAGCCTACTCTTAGCCCTCTTAATAGCTAAAGTAGTAGCGCTAGAAGCCTAGTCCTATCTTAAAATAGCCTTAAAGAAGAGAATAGTAACAATAGTATATATACTTAGGGAATAGTTAAGGAGCTATTCTATTCTCTAAGATAACTTATCTCTCTTTTTAAAGAAATAGAGAGTAATTAATATACTAATCTAGATTTAGATAGGCGTATAGAGAGGAGTAATACTAGTAATAGTAAAATTAGGAAGAGCTATAAAGATAAACTTAGCTAGGTTAACAACGTATCCTATAAAGCTTTAGTAACAACTTCTTAATAGTATAAACTAAGTAACTATCTAGTATAGAAGAAGGAACACAATCTATTATAAATTAGTCTTAGACTACAAGACTAGAGTATAGTGCCTACTACAACGTTGCGATAAGTATTATTATCCTAATTACGACACCTATCTATATCTAGAATAGAGAGGGTTACTTAGTCTTACTCTTTATAAAAATCCTATCTAGGAATAAAGACTAGAGATAAACTTATTATTAGTAATAGTCTTAGTAACAAGATAGCTTACTAGATAGCTAATATTAGTCTTTACCCTATACTATAAGGCTTATTAGTTGTAATAGTAATTATCTATTATAATAAGCTAAAATTACCTCTAAACTTAATAGCGCTATATCCTAGTATTCTTAGTAAGAGAGGCTAGGTTATCTAAATAACCTAGGTATTGCTAGACTTATAGTTGTTATTAGGATACTAATTTAGTAATATTGCGTGTAATCGTAGAAGCTTAACGCTATACAATATAGACTAGATAAGTAGTTTCTATAGTAATACTACTAGTTATAATAGTAACTACCTAGAAGATAATAAGGATAAAGATAACAAGAATAAAGACAAAGGTATAAGTAAATATAGACCTTATACTACTAGTAGTAATCTAGGGTTTAGTAGAGATAATATACGCTTTTACTAACAAACGTATAAACTATAGAAAGAGTTAGATAAATAGCGCTTACTCTTGTATAAGGATAAGATAGCTATAGACTAAGATTAAATAGTTTCTTACTTCTTAGACTAGATAGTAGGCGTAGTAAAACTATACTACTACACGTTATACAAGAAGGATTTGTAGAGCTATTAGGATATACTTAATCTAGATATCCCCTACTACTTTCTAATAAAGATTAAAATCTTGCTTTATTAAGTTTAGGGTATTTAATAGATAGAGAAGTGCGTATAGTAGATATACTATACGTCTCTATAGTTATAGATAATGTAAAGGTCTAATTACTAGCTATAAGAGAGTATAGAAATTGTTAATAACTTTAATATCTATTACTTTAGTATAATATATCTTTATTTTAAGCTAAAGCGTTCCTCTACGCTCTATACCTAATATAATATTAACGCTAACTAGTCTTAAACGTATTACTTTTCTTATTATCCTTCTTATATATAGTACTAATTTTAACGTATATATAGGTAGTAGAAGAGTAGAAGAGGTTTAAGAATATCGCGTAACTATAGGGAGGAGCACTTTAATATTAGGTAGGAGAAGATATTAGTAGGATAGTAAGTAAGCGTATTAACGTAGGAGTTAGCGAGGATAGTAAATATAACTAGATCTAGCTATAGCTAGGTTAGTTAATATAGTCGCTATATATACCTCGTAGTTATAATAAGAATATTTTCCGTACTAGTTTACGTATTAGCTACCTACGTATTATAAGGCGATAGGACTAACTATCTAGTATCCTATCTTACTTATTATCTCCTAGGAAATTAATAGAGTTACTATATACCTTTACTATTAGTTATAACTTTTGCAAACGCTTTTACTATAGGCTTAGTTACTAAAGAGTTAGTAGATAGTATAACTAATAAGACTTTATAAGAAGAAGAAAGGCTTATACGTATTAGAATAGTAGGAGGTTACTATTTATGTAAAAAGCTTAATTTTAAGGTAATTTTAGTTACTTTTCTATTTTATACTAACATTTAAGCTACTTTACTATTATATAAGCTATTAGTATATTAAAATTAGAGATTTTTATAATTTTAAGTTTTAACTATATCTTATCTAATTTTACTATAATAGGTAATTGTGTAGAAGTATTAATTACTAAATAATTTTTTAATCTTAATTACTAAGAAGTTATGTATAAGAGTAGAACTTGCATTAGGAAATTTTCTAGTTCCTATTTTTAAGCTTATCGCGACTATATATTCTATATAGGAAATAACCCTACTACTACTATAATAATATTAATATACGTATCTTACCTTATTACTACCTAAGTAGGTAATCTATTCTTACTTATCTCTTTAGGTGTTATCTACAAATTTACTTACTATTTATCTTTATCGCTTATATTTTTAAGATAGTAGAAGGGTTAGGTTTATTATAATTTTAATAGCTATAACAATTAGATTAGTACAAGCTAAATTATATAGGTTTAAACTTGCCTATTGTATTAACCTAATTAGGAGTAATAAGAGGTCTATATTTAAGGCTATAGTTAAGTTAATGTAATAAGTAAAGCTATAGCAAGTTAAAATAAATATAGTAGTACTTTTGTTACCTATTCTATATTTATACCCTATAGAAAGTCTACTCTAGGTAGAGTAAATCTAATATTAGAATATATGCGCTAAGAGCTATAAAGTAGGAATAGGTATTCTATTAATTAATTAGGCTTCTTTATACAACTATTTTTATTAAGCTTTGCTACTAGACTAGCTAATTACGTTAATCTAATATAGTAATAAACACGATATCGCTAGTAAGAAGTAGCTATACTACTACTATAAGTAGTATATACCTATAAGTAGATTGTTAGTACCTACTACTACTCTAAGCTATAAAATTTACGTAGCTACTAGTAATTATTTATAAGCTTAGAGCGTTCCTTATAGTAATACTGTAATAATTGTTGTATATAGTATTAATAGTAATATCGTATTAGTATAGGTAATATCTTAAAGTTTTAGCGTGTAAAGTCTCCTTAGCACAATATTAAGATACTTAGAAGAATATCTTTAAGGAAACTAGCTTATATTTTAGGCGACCCTACGTAACTATATAGTAGAATTACTACTCTACTAAGCTTTAAGATACTTGTAGTCTATATATACTACTACTTATAGTCTTAAGTATAGTATACTTAATATACAAATTGTAATACTCTTTAAGGGCTTTCTAATAGTAGTAGGATGTAGCGCTGCTTCTCTAATAGTTTATTTAGGCTAGAGAATGCTAGGAGGCTAGGACAAACTAAAGCTTTTACTAGCTAGAAGTTAGTATATAGACTAATTAGAAGCTAAGCTCTTATACGTAACTCTAGCTCTACTCTATATATAAAAAGGTTAAGTCTTTTTCTAGGTAGGAATTACTATAAATAGCAAATAACTTATATTAACTTACGCTAGTATATACTTATATATCCTACTTATAATACGCCTTAGAGCTCCCTTTTCTATACGTAAGCGTAGCCTTCTAGATATGTAATAGTTTAGTTAGCCTAGGTTGTAGAATTGATTAATAATTACCTATTAATAATATACACTACCTTAATACAATATTTGCTAATTTGTTTTAGCTTACTATAGTTACGAGCATAATTAGTTTCTAGTCTCTACGCTAGCTACGTTCTTAGCGTATAGTCTATAGAACGTATAAGGAGTTATTAACATGTATATTATTTACTTAAGCTATAGGCTAGCTACCTAAGATACTAAATTATACGTCTTGTTATTACCCTATTTACTATTATTAATAGCCTCTACGTCTCTATTATTTTGCTTAACGTAGTAGAAATCTCTATACTTTAGGTTTTTATATATATTAGACTTAGTATAACTTATTATCTACTAATTAGTCTAGATTATAAAGACTATCTAAGACCCTACTAAGTCTAGAGAGTTATTGTTAATATCTAACTTGTGCAGCTACTAGTTAGTAAAGAAGAAGATAACATCGCTAGGTTTAATATAAACCTAGAGGCTAGTCTTAGGTAGCTTAAGGTTACTACCTTTACTAAGAACAAGTATTATAGAATAGAAATAGCTATCGTCTCTATCGTCGTAGTAGTAACTAGTTCTACTACTAGTTAATATAGATATAGCTAATATACTCCTAATACTACCTATATAGTAACTAGAAGTACTAGTGCAGCTAGAGTCTTTATTTAACTACGCCTACTAGGTTGTAGTAAACTTATATATACTAGAGGTAGTACTAGCGATAGTAGCCTAAGCTATATCCCTATATCCCTAACGTATATAGTTATATATAGGCTCGTTAACTTTATAAAGTAGAGTAGCTAACTTCTTTAATAACTTATTAAGTACATTAACTAGTTCTATTATAGCTAAGTTAAGCGCTAGTTTCTTTAGCTAACGTATAGTAGATATAAAAGGCGCTACTTAATACTTTATCTATACTCTAAACTAGGCTTATAAAAAGTTCTACCTATAGGCTTCTATAGTAGTAAATTTAAGTTTTAGCTAATAACGTTAGTATATTAGTGTAGAGGTAATAGTAAAGTATACTTTAAATATATACTAATCTTATAGACTCTACTAAGCCTAGTAAGGTTTACTCTTACTTTACTAAGATATAGTCTACAAAGTAAATTATAGCGTAGTAAGAGATATTAGTACTATTAACGTAGTTTAGGTTTAAGATAGCTATATGTATAATAGATACTATATATTAGATAGTATCTAAGTCTTACTATATTAGTACAAGCTACTTAGACTTAGGAGCCTAAGGTCGCTACTTAGGGCTATACTTAGACTAGATAAGATATAGCTATAGCTTAGTAGAGACCTTAAAAGAGAGTAAGTTATAGATAGCCTTCTACAAGGCTTTAGAACTAGCCTTAGTTTATTACTATTTCTACGTCTACGCTAGCCTCTTAGTAGCTCGATTAGATATTCTAGAGGATAATATTCTAGAGGATAATATTGTAAGAAGTTAACTATAATTAAATAAAGAAGTTTAAAAGTAAAGTAATAACTTGTATACGTTTACTAGCGTATAGAGAAGTAAATTATAGATACTTACTATAACGTAGTAGCGCGCCTAGTACCTAGTAGTAGCTATAAACAATACGTAACCTTTGTAATAGCTACGTGTAAATAGAAGAGAGTATTAACCCCTACTAGCTAGCTATACTAAACAGCGTAGGGCGACTACTATAGTATTACCTAGTTAGCTAACTTATACCTTGCGCTAATTACTTTAACGCGAAGTTTAAGCCTTAAAGCTCTAAGTACTACTAAGCTTATATCTTTAGGTACTTACCTACTCTACTATATTTATATCTTCTTGTAGCTTAGAAAAGGCGATAGTAGTGCTCTTCTTAGAACTCTAGTTAAGTCTAGCTACGCTAGCTAGGCTTAAGTTTAAGTCCTACCTATACTAAGCTCTATCTATTATTAGCGCGCCCCTTTACCTTACTACTTATTATATCTACTTTACTACTAATTACTTAAGAGCTTATCTTAATAAAAGTGCTACCTTATATAGTAAGATAGATTCTAAAGTAACTATAAGTTTTTAGCTAGCACCTTTACTACTAGCTCTCCTAATAAAGTAGAAGTTACTTACTATAGCTATTTAAGGCTAAAGATACACTAAGTTATACTTTAAGGATGTTAGAAGTAGAGGCCCTACTACGCTACCTAGTTAGCTAGCTTACGCTCTAGGCTAGGAGTATTAATATAGTATAAGAGTATACTACTATAGTCTCTATTTCTTCTAACGCTCTAACGCTAGATCTTACTACAAGCTAAGCTACGCTAAAGCTAATTATAGTTAACTACGTTACCTAAGTAGCTAGCTTACGCGCTAAGCTAAGGGTATAGACGTAGAGTAGTAATATACAATCTACTTTAGTAAGTCTACGCCTAATTATATTATAGTGTAGTAGTAAAGAGCTATAGTAGTAGTAAGGTAGCTATATTATAAGAATAGCTTATAGTAGTTAATAAGGTAATAGAAGGTAAGACAATAGAGAGTAAGGTAATAGATAGTAACGTAATAGAGAGTAAAGAGTAAGTAGAGTAGAAGAAAATAAGATTAAGTTATTAACGTATACACGTAAGCGCTTATAACGCGAAGCTACGTAAGTTTAAGTAGCTAATTAGATAATTATATTAGCTAGGGCCTTAGTCGTATAATATTATAGCAACGTACTAACTTAGCTATAAGTAGCCTCCTTGTATAACGCATATACATAGTTACAATTAATTAATTAGTTCTATTATTACGCTTATTAAAATATAATACCTAGCTATTATAAAAAAGCCTTTTTATTAACTTCTATTAAACCTATATAAGTAACGCTTAAATCTAATAAAAGGGCTTTTTAAAACTAGATATAATAAAATAGTAATAAAAGTTAGTACTAAGTTAGGATTCTATACTATTAATAAATATATACAAGTCTTTTAAACAAAAAAAAACGCTTTATAGAAAAGCTTTAATAAAATATAATTAACTATTAATAACTATACCTTGGTTTTATTAGAACTAATATAGAGTATACTACGTTCTACTCTATAGACTATATAGTGTTAAGAGGTAGTCTAGGCAACTAAATTTATATAGAAGCGGTATTTAATAGGTATAATTTAAGACTTACTCTTCTTCTTTTAATTTACTAATATAGTACCTAGTATAGTTTATAGCTTAACAACCTCTACCTACTTAAAACTAATTACTATTACCTAACTAGCCTCCTTATTCTATAGTATGTTACAAGGCTTCTAATAATAGATCTATTATATAGTACTCTATTTACTCTATACTCTTTATATCTTCTCTATTACTATTTATACTAATATTCTTAAACTAGGTTTCTTACTACTACTAACTAAGTTAAAGAGGAACACCTTAAGTAAAGGTAGAGGTAATAGCCTATAGATTAGGTATCTAGGCGTAAACTATAATTTTAGCTATAACGTCTTAATATATAGGATAAGTAGAGATGTCCTAGGCGCTATTAAAGAGGTAGTACTTATTAGGAAGCTTAGTATAGCGAAGGCTTAGGATTGTGTAGAAGTAACGCTAGTTTAGAGACTTAAAGGTAGTATTAACAAAGTTAGTATAGCTATCCTAGATAGTCTAAGTAAAGGTATAGGGCTAGAATTGCTATATTTTAGTAGCGAATAGAGTACTAGTAGTGTAAGAAAGTAGTATATAGGTTATATTACACTTAGTAGTCTATATAAAGTAGTAAAGGACTTAAACTTTAGTAGAGTTTAGAAGGCGCCTAGCGTATAGGTTAATAATAGTATTAACCCTAACGTATACTTTAGTTAGGTCTTTCTCTATACTAAACATAGTACTAATATTAATTGCGTTCTTAATACTAGTATAGTTAGATAGCTAAGGTAGTAGGCAAGGAACGTTAAAGAAAAGATTAGTAATCTAGATAGTAAGAATCTATGCAATAATAGAGTTAACAGCCTATAAAGGGCGCGCTTAAAGTTAGCTAGTTCTAGAGGATATAATATTAAGGTAAGCTTACTAGAGGTAAAGAAGAAGTAAATATAGTAATATAAGAGTGTAGACTAAAAAAGTAGCCTTATACACCTTAGGGCTACCTTTACTTACACGCTAGTAGTAGCTACCTATTCTTAGATAAAAGTAAAGGTACTACCTACTTTTATATAATAAGATAGTATAGGTACGTCTCTACTACGTTTACTTTAGTAGTACTACTACTTTCTTTTACTTATCTATCTACTTTATATACTATAGCGAGTACGTACTATAATAGCTAATCTAAGTCTTTAGCCCCTTCGACGTTCTTATATATATAGACTTAAGCTGCGTAGGCGTAGCTAAGTAAGAGGGTTAATAGAGTATATACAGCGCTTTTAAATTTAGGTGTACCTACTAGTAGAGAAGCTAGTTTAGTATATCTCTAATATACTAGCTTGCGAGCCTTGTAAGCTCCTACGGCTTCTAGTAAACTCTATAGTACTCTAGGTTGTACTTAAGCTAATAAGCTAGCTAGTACTAGCCTAGTAGTAGTACTACTCTAGATAGGTCCTTAAAGTCTAATATAGCCTAAATACTACTCTATAACTGTAGTATAAGTGCTAGTATCTTTAAATTATTATAGTAGTAAATATACTACCTTACTATAAGCTCCTAGGTAGCGCTAAGACGTTAGTTTAGCTTAGAGCGTGCGCTCTTTAATTTAACGCTGCGAAAGCGTTGTAGATAGTCGTATAGTATATTGTAATTACGCGATAACTACGTTAAATTTAGCTTTTTTAATAGATCTATAGGCGCTAAAGTAGCTATAATTTACTTCTCTACGCTAGAATATAGGCTATATTGCAAAGCTATTATTATTAAGTAAAAAAACACGTATATAAAATAAAAAGTTAATTAAATTTAGTATTAGACTATCTATAGCTAAGATACTCTATATCTTAGCTAGTATAGTAAGTAAATAACGTTTAGGGCAACTAATAAGTAATACTAGTAGGATAGAATATATTGTTATGTAGCAAAGTAACTTAGGCCCTACGTAATATACTAGTAAATTAGAAGATAAGAGATATAAACGCTACTCGAGGATAATAAAGAGGCTAAAGGAGAGGATTAAAAAGTTAATAATACTAAAATTACTTGTAGTAAACGCCTTAGGGCCTATTTAGTGTACTAGCTATTTTTTAAATACCTAGTTTATACTAGAGGTAACGCTAGTAGCGTAGCTAAGAGCGCCTTAGTTTCTACTATTAGCCTTACTAAATTAAGCTAGACAAAATTTTAGTGTATTTAGTATAGTAGTTTATCTATTTATATTCTATTTTAGTAGTTTTTGTAACTATCTTAACCTTATAGAGCTTCTAAGTACGCCTTATAACGCTAATCTTACGTAAGTTACTTACGCTGCTCTTAGTAAGGCTTCTCTATCTCTATTTTAGTAATCCTTAAGTATAGTTACTACTACTCTTATATAGGCGCCTACACTATTACTAGTACTAGCGCCCTTACTATTATCCTAGCTAAATAGTACCTTTAAATAGAGTAATAAAAGTAAGCTAGCTCTTATTAATACTCTTATAAGCGCCCTTAACTATAGCCTCTACTTAGACTTAGAGTATAAGCTAGAAGTGTTAGCTTTAGCAATGCGCAAGGTATCTTAAGTCTCTAGCTAGGCTATAACTTAAGGCTAGTATAAGAATAAGTATAATATCCTTAAGAAAGATTATAGAGTTTATACTTAGCTCTTAAGTTAATTTAGGTTTAAGATAACTAGCAGTAGGCTAGTTAGCGCCTCTAAGGGCGTACTTAGAGCCTATTTTAAAGCCTATAAAGATGCTAGAAAGTTTAGAAATAAATAACTTAAGTATAAAGACTAGCTATAAATACTCTTTAAAGGAGTCTTAGCTACTAGCAAGTTATCTTAAAGCTTTAAGGAACTCTTAAGTAGTACTAGCTCTAACGACGTTAGTAATTTAGTAGAGGTAGACGACAACCTAGATAAGCTCCTAGATAAGATAGTTATATAGCGTAAAAAGGCTAGTACAGCATCTATAGCGTAAGTTTAGTAGACTAAAAAATTAACCTCTACTAATTATCTTAGCTTGTATTTAGGTAATATAAACAATTAGCTTAAGTCTATTGCAATTATAGTTTTAAAACTAATAGGGCTTTAGCTATCTTTTAAGCTAACTTTAACGTGCTCCTATATAAGCTTCTAATAACTATTATAGACTTCTTTACTAATAAGTTTACGTTTTAGAAGTTTATATTTTTATTACTAGAATATTGTAAAAAATAGGTTTAAGATAAGCTCTTAGAGTAGTATAATATACTAAGATAGCGTATATAATAGAGAGTTGTTTAATAATATAATAGTAAGCTTAGTGTAGGAAGGAGATAGTGTTTTAGAGTTAAAGCATTAAGATAGAGAGACTAAGCTAAGTTTGTAGAAATTGCTAAGTCTAGTAAGTAACTAAGGTAAAATAACTATAGTAAATATAGAGATAGCTAAAACGTCTATATATAATAATAGTTACTATAAAATTATATAGATAGTAATACTTACTTATAATAATACTTATCTCTATATAGTATTTAAGCTAGATTACTATATATAACTACGTATAAACTCTATAGAGATAGCTACCTAGAGACTTTACTCTTACTCTTACTACCTAGCAAGCCTTAGTAGTAGCGTCTATATATAATGTAAACTAGTTAGAGTTTACTAAAGGTCTTCTAGTAAACTCTAACTAGTTTATACTATAGGCGGACACTACTACTAAAGCTTGTAGAGGCTCTCTAGCGCTAAGGATTACGACTTTTTTAGTGTAGTATTAAGTATCTAAGTTTAATAGAGGTTTATATCTTATATTATATATCTTAAAACTATATATCTACGTCCCTTACTACTATATAATACAACTCCTATATATTACTTGTAATTTACTCTTACTACTTATCTATATTACGCCTAGTTTATACTAAATTCTAGCTATTTTCTACTTCTCTTTGTAATATCGTAAGCTCTTTACCCTTGTACGACTCTAGTCTATTAAAATTGTAGTTAGTAGTACTAGTAGCAACAAGATTAATAAAATTATAGACAGTAGCTATCGCGTATACTAACTTAACTTAAGTTACTAGGCGGAACTTATATAGTAAGTTAAATATCCTCTAACAACGTTTAAAAATACTAAAAGTACGCTCTACTACGTTGTAGAGGCTTAAGTAGTAATAGTTAAAGAGCTTGTATTTATCTATAGGTACTACGCTAACTTGTCTAATCTCTTGTAAATAATACTTTACTTAATAGTATAGAGTTAGTAGTCTCTTACTATTTGTATAGCTAGCGTTAGCTAGAAAATACTAGCTTTTTAGTACCTCTAAGCCTTTCTTAACAGCGCTTACTAGTACTCTCTTATTATAGGTAGAGCTCTCTTAGCCTACTAGGATATATAAAAAGTTTCTAGGATAGATAAAGTAGGCGAGGTAAGGTAGGCTAGTTATCTATAGATAACTATTTAGTTAAAGTTAAGTAGTAGATAAAGTTAATTTTAAGTATATATAGCCCTAATAAAAGAGACTTCTTATTAGTTAGTAAAGGTAACTATACTTTAAACTAAATAAGAGAGAGATTATATAAAAGCTTTTTAATAGTAAGAGTAGATAGAGAGCTTCTTAGAAGAGAGAAGGAATTATTAGGGGTAAGGAGGGAATTTGTAGCCTACTACTAGGAATATAGCTACGCGTAATAGTAAGCAATATCTAAGTAGCTATTCTAAGGTTATACTAACTAATATAAATAAATAAATCTTATATTAGTCTTCTAACGAGCTAGTATTAAATCTAGGCTTAAAATATTGTCTATAATCTAGTAGAAGCTAAGATAGTATTTTCTTCTACTTAGCCCTTGTCTAATAAGGCGTAGTTTCCTTAGTCTAGAGTTATTATTCTTTACTATCCTTCTACTATAGTAGGCGACGATTTATATTTATATACGTAGACTAGAGTAACTAATATTATTTAGGTTATTAGGCCTATAGGAATAGATAGTAAGGGCGTTTTTAGAATAGTAGAGTAGAGCGTTAAAAGAAGAGTATAAGAGTAAACTATTTTAAGAAGTAAGAGCAAAGACTTTAGAGAGATAGATTTTCTACTCTATTATAAGCTAATAAGTAGCTTGCCTACGCTAAAGACTATATATAATAAGAACTAGTTTTAGCGCATATAATAGTTATAGTCTCCTAGAAATTTTAGCTTATAAATAAGAATATACTATAATTATATAGATAATAAAAGCTTTACATATTATTAATACTTAGTATCTATAAAAGAGAGTAGGGTATATACTAAGATACTTTTATATAATAGCTTTTACACTAAGTAGTAGAGTAGCTACTAGTCTACTTATAGCCTAAGGCGTTTTATAGTTTAGCTTTTTAAGCTAGCTACTTATATCTTAGTAGTTATAATATTATTAAGGCTATAATATATTTCTTCTTATATAAGTCCTTCTACCTTTTATTAGACTTTGTATATAAGCTATCTAGCTATAGTAACCCTAAACTCCTAATACTACTCTTACGCTATAGCCTACAACCTATAGTCTTTATATTACTAAAAATTAGGTCCTACTCTACTTAAGTAGGTTATTGTTTAGACTTACTAGTTAGGCACTAACGCCTTAACACTTATATTAGTATATTAACGTATTTATTCTCCTATAGTATTTATTAGGCTCTTACTTTACTAACTACCTATAAATCTATAGTAGTACTATTAATATATATATAAGCCTACGATCTTTTACGCTTTACTTACTCTATTTGTACTTAGTAGTTATTAAAGTATATATTACTTAAACTATCTTATCTTCTACTTCTAGTAGCTAATAGAGATTTCTCTTACGTAAATAACTTCTCTTCTATTACTAGGACCCTTTTGTACTCTTTTACTATAGTAGGAAATTACTATTATCTCTTTATCTTTACTTAAATTAGCTAGGGCCTTATGTAATTTAGCCCGCTTATACTATACAATACTAGATAGGCTACCTATCCTTATTATATAAAACCTAGTACAAAAGTTATTATCTAGTAGTATAGCTTTAGAGATAGTCGATGTTATAGACTACTTAGAAGACAATAATAAGCTTAAGGAGATATTTAATAAAAAGGTATAGTCTTTATTAGCTAGGATAAGTAGGGACAAGGCTAAATTATATAGACTAGCTAGAATAATAAGACTATACAAAGTTAGTAGTTAGAGAGGAAACTATAAGTCTAAGGACCTTATAAAGATACTTTTACTTTTGTTATTAAGCGTAATAGTAGAGATAAAATAGTTAAGGTTTTTTTAGGTAGTATAAACGTGTACACTTATTAAATATATTTAAATTCTTATAAAGGGGTAATAATAGTATTACTAAAGCCTAAGTACTATTATTAGTAGATAGTAGATATAGAGGTTAAATATATTATATAGGAAAGTAGGAGTTAATTGTTTTTATTTATAGTACTTACGTAGGATATCTACGTATATTTAATAAGGGACTATAATAAATAAAAGGCTATTCTCTCTTAGAAGTGTAATCTATAGTCCTCCTTCTAAACCTTTCCTAATAGAGTCTAGAATAACTTCTACGCCTTTAACTATAAGTAGTAGTATATATACTTAATTTCTACTACTTAAGGATAACTTATACGTAAAGAGAGATATATCTATTCTAAAAGCTAAAAGAAAGATATTCTCTTCTTGTTTAAGACGTGTAATTTCGTACTATATATTAGGGGTCTATAACTAGCTATAAGATAAAGCTCTTTACTCTTATAGAAAAGTAAGTAAGAGTCTAAACTAAGGATATATTTTATACTATTAGTAGGCGTAAGCTCTAAAGACCTCTCTTATTAAAGAGAGTGTTCTTCTTACTAAAGAGAGTACTTCTTGTAAAATATATTAGTAGCTATAATAAGTAATTAAGGATATAGAACCTTATCTTACTACAATTTAAGGTCTCTTAAGAAACTTTCTAGTTTTACCTTTATAAAGTTTATAAGAGTTACGTAATAGTATAATAAAAGTATCTTAGGCTCTAGAGACGTAAAGATATTATTAAAAATATTATATACGTAATATCTAATACTTTTTTATATAAGCTTTAAGGAACTATTATCTACTTAGAGAAACTAAACCTATTTCTTAGATAATCCCTTTATACGTAAAGGTATAGTGTTATTACCTATCTTATATACTTTCCTTTCTTTCTCTAGTAACGTATAGAACTAATTATTTAAGGATATTATTAACGCGTAAAGGGGAGATATAAATTAAAAAAAATAGAGAGAAATAAAGTAAAACAAAGAAGAGTAAAATAGAGTAAAATAAAAGAAAGTAAAATAGAGTAAAATAAAGGAAAGTAAAACAAAGTAAAACGAAGAAAAGTAAAATAAAGTAAAATAAAGAAAAGTAAAATAAAGCAAAGAGAAGCAAAGTAAAGAGAAGTGAAGCGAAGAATATAGCTAGTGCTAAGACGCTAAATTTAGCCTAGCTAGTCCGCGATTGTAGTACTACGTATAGGATTAATACTATAATAATATTAGTATATATAATCCTCGTTTTACACTAATCTATGCTAATAACTAGTAGTATAGGAGTACGTAATTCTAGCTAGAACTCTACTCTAATATAGGTTGTTTATAGAGACTTATTATTAGTATAGTTTATTAGATAAGAATATAAGTCTAAATTAATAATAAGAGTTAGTTAATTAGTTTATAAGCTTCTTCGTACCTATAGGTATCTCTATAATAAGGGGAATAATACTTCTATAGCTATACTTAAAAATACCTTTTATATATAAGAAACTTTAATCTAGAGTCTTTTACTCTATTTAAGAACTACAAGGGTATTAAAGCGTAGACTAAAATAATAGCTAATACAACTCCTTAAAAATAGAATAGTCTACGCAAAGCCTACGCAAAGCCTATATAGTTAGAAATACTTAAAGACTAAGTTAACGCTAAGAGCTATTTAATCTATAAGCTTCTTTACACCTACAAGTATCTTTATAGTAAAGGGGATACTAATACTATTTCTATAGTAGTGTTTAATAGGAGTAGTAGATTAGTAGTAAAGGGAAGGAGATATAGGGCTTAGATAAGTAAGAGATGTAGTATGCATCTATATAGTAAAGAGAATAGCGCTATTATATCTATAGCTGTTTTTAATAGTATTTTAGGGGAGTGTAGATAATATAAGTATAGAGGTATAGAGCGTAGGGGAAAAGGTAGGACTATTGTATAAGAGGTTATAAAGATTATTTACTTCTTATTTAAATTACCTCTCTAGCTACGTATCTATTCTAAGGAGTATTACTAGCTATTCTACTCTACGTTAAGCTTATTTTTACTTACCTCTTAAGAATATATCTTAATATCTCTATTAAACTTATCCTTTAATATTATACTCTCTCTAGAAGTAGTAAAGCCTCTTTTAGAATCCTTCTCTTTATTAGTACTATTTACTTAAAAAGAGTAAGTTAAGGCTTTTACTTCTCCTTGTACCTCGTAATTAAAGCTACTAAGTAAGAATAAGTAGTACTTATTACTAGACAGCTTATTTACGTCTATATAGAAGTTATCTCTAGTATAAAACTAAGCGTCTATCGACTATTAAGGTTAGTGTTAAGGTTATCTTCTATTACTTACTAAGAATAATCTTTAATATCTTTGCTAGACTCGCTTCTTAATATTCTCTATTCTAGTAGTAGCTAAGCCTGTGTCGAGTATCTATTTCCTTACAAGAACTATTATACTAAGGTAGATTAAAGGTTATACTTACTTTTATATACTATAATTAAGGCTACTAGGTAAAGACTAGTACTTATTAAAGGATAAATTACTTACGTTAATAAAGAAGTCTTTTCTTATTTCTCTCTACCTATTAGCTATAATTAAACGTTTAGTTATAATATTATATAAGGATATATAGGTTAATGTTTAATAATAGCTTACTAACGTTAATTAAGAATTGCGTATTTCTACAATATATACCTGCAATGTCTAGTAATTATAATTAGACCTCTACTCTAGCTAACCCTCCTAATAACTAAGCCTAATAGCATAGTAGCTTAGTATCTACTAGAGGCATAAATAATATAGTTTAATCTAATACACTATCTAATCTATAGCTACCTTTAGTAAGTATAGACGTAAGGTTAATAGAAAACAAGTAGGTATAATAGCTTTATATTTCTATATCGTCTTCTAACTAAGAGTAGCCTAATAGTACGAACTAGTATTAGTATAGTTAACAAACTAGGGATCTTAATAGCTAACTAATTAAACTCTTTTGTCTTGATTTTAACTAAAGAAGAATAATATTCTATATATTTAGATCTTGTAACGCTAATATATATAAACACTTTATCCTTAGTCTTCTAGTACGTAAAACGTATATATATAGCCTCCTAAATATCTAATTCTTTTTACTACCTAAAAATATACTATCTAAGTGCTTAAAATATCTCTCGTTTAAGTTATCTACATAATACTAGCTATTCTAGCAAGGACCTATACACTTACTTAGCTATTACGCTAGTTAACTTTAGAGCTAGTCTTAACTAAAGACAAATAGGTAAAATAGTTTAGATACGCCTATATAAATAGCTTAGGTAAAGAATTTAATAGTCTACTAAAAGAGATTAAAGAGATTGTATATATAAATAAGAAATATATATTCCCTATATTAACAATATTATAGGTAGATAATATTAAGCTCGCTATAGAGAAATCTTTAAAATTTAAAGTCTAGATAACTTAGCCTAGTAAATTACATCCTTAACTAATATTAGAGCGCCTTAATTATAGTTAGGTAATAGTCCTACTAGAGTATAGTATTATCCTTGTATCTATCGCTACTAAAGATTACGTAAAGCCTAAAGTCTAAGTTTATATAGATCTTAAAGATAAAAGCTATATAGTAGATTAGCCTTGTAGTTCTAGTATAGTGCTATCTTAATACCTTAGCTTCTAGATAGAGCTAGAAGAGATTAACTACATTAGAATACTAGTGTCTACGTTACTAGAATAAATAGAAGGGAATAAAGACTAAGTACTTTAGATATTAGGCTCTATTTCCTTAGATAGTAGTAACATCACTTTATATATCTCTTACCTTCTAACTTTATATATTCTATCTAGTATTATAAGAGAGAAAGGAGAATAGAGTAAGAGCTTAGCTATAGAAGAGGTTAATATACCTTGTAGTTTATCTAAAGTAAATATTATAGCTTGTTATATATATAGATAACAAGTGTATATTCTATTAGCGTTATAATAAATTATAGTATATTCCTTAACAATAATAGAGCTAGAACTACTACGCTCTACTCTATTATATAGCCCTTAACTAGTAACGCTACCTTATACTATAATAGGCGCCTAACTCTACCTAATCTCCTTTCCTATATATTACTACTTGTTAGATAAATAATAAAGGTTTATTGTTAAGATTAATAGCTCTTACCCCTTAAGAGTACTTCTTAGCGCTCTACTAAGACCTCTTAAACTTTCTACGCTATTATCTAAATATATACTTGTTTAACTCTTAGAATTACCTATAATAACTAGATTCGCCTATAAGCTATAGAGTTACGTACTTAATATAAGACGAGGCTTAACGCGCGTCTACAATTGCGGGGGTAGTACTACTTATATAGTACTAGAGATCTCTATTGTTTATAGCTAGTAGATATCTCTATACTCTCTAAGAGGGCCCTTATATATTATCT
>JALNQF010000432.1:0-30673 GCA_028456385.1 Ophiosphaerella korrae | reverse complement strand
ACCTACCTAGAAGAGGAGATAGTATTATAGGTGTAATAGAAGGAATTAAGATAGAACTAATTAATCCTAACTTAGGTGTTAACAAGGTATAGGATAAGTAGGGTAACAACCTAGATTAGGAAACTATACATAACTAGGACACCTAGAGTAATCTATAATCTATTAACTCTTAGCACTAATAGATTATAGATTAGAGTAATCTATAATCTATTAACTTTTAGCACTAATAGATTATAGATTAAAGTAATCTACAATCTATTAGTCTTAGTAACTATAGATTATAGATTATATTAAGTATATAGATAGTAGAATACGCATTATTAGGATAGTATTAGTAATTTAATCCTTTAACTATAGAACGCTAATACAAGATAGTTGTAAAATATCTTCTATTATTTATAGTTATTGTAGATCTTAATATAGACTTTTACTATTACCTTGTAATCTACTAACTCTATAGATAGGTACCTATAGTTAATAATAGGAGACCTATTATAAGGTACAAGATAACGCTATATCTAGAAAGGTAAGTATATATAGCCTAAGATAAGAATAAGAAAGAAAACTAAGAGCCTAAGACTTCTAAATATAAAATAGTACTTAGAATACTAGAGCTAATATAAGAAAACGCTAAAGTATAAGATAGATTTATAAAAGAAATCTAGAGACTAGTAGATAGCTACTACTTAGTAAAAGAATAGTAAGATAAAGAACACTAAGTAGAGTAAACTTAGTAATATAAATTATTATATATAAATAATAATTAGGCGTTAATTATTATAGATCTAGTATTAATATAAGAACTTTAATACTAGCTATACTTACGTAACCTAAACTATCTACTATTATTATAGATAGGATGTTACTATAACAACTACTTTACCTACTATTCTAATAAGATAGGATCTAGATATTTCTCTTATTAGAAATTTAGATATACATAGAACTAAGAAAAGTATATAAAGATAATATATAAATAATACTTATAAGATAACTAAGAAGCTTAGTACTTTTTAAGTATAATAAAGAAATAAGTAAATATAAGTAAGATACTTATAAATAACTAATATATTAATATAATCTTATAAACCTATACGCTAGAGAAGTATAAGTAATATAGAGAGATTAAAATACTCTAAAGATTCTAGTAAAAGATAAATAAAGATTATAAGATTAAGTCTTTTTTAAGTAAGTAGCTAATACTAAATATATATCTAGAAGCTATAACACTATTAATACTAAAAGACTTATTAAACTCCTAGTAAAGATAAAAAGAGAAAGAATAAAAGTATTAGTAGATTTAGAGTTATTTATAAACCTAATTATACCTAAAGTAGTAGAATAAGTAAGACTCTAACTATAAGTAAAGAAGATACTATATCTAATCTATATTATAAATAGATAACTAATACTAAGAAACTTAATAGTTAGTAATAAAGTAACTATAGAGATTATTATTTAAAGATATAGTATAAGGATTACTTTAGATATATTAGTTTTAGCTAATAAAAATATTATACTAAGACTCTTATAGCTATAAGAGTTTAATCCTAAAGTTAATTAGAAAAACTAAAACCTTTTGTTTAATAACTATAAAGACGTACGTAGATTTAAGCCTACGTATTAGTAGTATTTAATAGTAGATAAGAAAGTACTATATAAGATAGTAGCTTTAATAGTAACTTATTAAGAGAGAATAAGTAACTCTATAAGTACTAGTAAGGCGCTAAGCTAAGAAAAAGAAGTAGAAGAGTAACGCGTAACTCCTAAGATCTTAGAATAATATAAGAAGTTTAGCTACTTATTTATAGAAGAGATAGATACACTAGTATTACTTAAGTACTAACCCTAGAACTATATAATTAAGTTATAAGAAGAAAAAGAGCTACCTTTTAAGCTTATTTACTACTTAATAGAGAGTAAATTAGTAATACTCTAAGAAAGACTAAATAGAGACTTAAAGAAAGGATATATATAAGAATCCTTATTATTAGTAAGATTTCTAATTCTCTTTATACCTAAGAAAAAAGAACTACTAAGGATATACGTAAATTACTAAAAACTAAACAATATTATAGTAAAGGACTAATACTTACTACTAAATATAAATAAACTCTAAGATAAGCTAAGTAGAGTAAAGATTTTTATAAAGCTAAACCTAAAGGATAGATACTACTTAATATAAATTAAAGTAAGTAAAGAGTAGAAAATAGTATTCTAAACACGCTATAGATATTATAAGTATATAGTAATACTCTTTAGACTAATAAATATACTAGTAATATTCTAAAGACTAATTAATAATATATTATAAGAATACTTAGATAAGTTTATTATAGCTTACCTAGATAATATACTAATATATTCTAAAGAAGAAGGCGAGCACGTAGAGTAAGTAATAATAGTACTATAGTACTTAGACTAATACAACTTATAACTAAAGCTAGAGAAATACAAATAGTATAAGAAAGAAGTAGAGTTTTTAAAATATATAATAAGTATTAATAAAGTTAAAATAAGCTAAAAAAAGATTAAAGTAGTAAAAGAGTAAAAGGAATATAAGATAGTTAAAGACGTATAATTATTCTTAAGATTTATTAACTTTAACTAATACTTTATATAAAGATTTTCTAAAAAGGTACTACTACTTACAAAGCTTATAAGAAAAGATATAATATAAGAATAGAGAGTAGAGTAAAAATAAGCTTATAAAGAACTTAAGTAAGCCTATATTATACTACTAGTTTTAAAGTAATTTTATAGTAATAAGACTCTAGTTATTAAGACTAATATATCTAATCTAGCTTATAGAGTAATAGTACTATAGAAGTATAAAGAGAAATAGTATCTAATTATATACTACTTAAGGAAGTTTATAGAATAAGAAGAAAGATATAATATATATAATAAGGAGCTACTTATAATAGTTAATATACTAGAGTATTAGAGAGTATACACTAAAAGCGTAGTAGAAGTAATTATAAAGATAGATTATAAGAACCTAATATACTTTATAATAAGTAAGAAGTTAAAAGATAGATAGATATAATAGTTAAAGCTACTATAATAGTACAAATTTAAGATTTAGTACGTACTAAGTAAAGAGAATAGCTAAATAGATATACTTAGCTAAAGATATAATATTATAAAAAAGAAGTAAGTAGTAGAAAAAGCTATACTATAAGATAATAGATAGAGATACCTAGTACTAAACACACAACTAGTAGAAGAATAAGAAATTAATAACTTAGTTAAGATTATAAATAAAGTTCTAAAAGAATTATAAGAAGTAATTATATAATAATACTATACTAACTTAGTATATAAGTACTTAGAGATTATATAAACTATAGAGCTAATCTAGAAAAACTATAAATTTAGTAAAATAAAAGAGAAAGTAACGTAGTTTATTAAAGAATATATAGATTACTAAAAGAATAAGTATAAGATATATATACCTTATAAAGAAATATAAGTAATTAAGATACTAGAAGAAGTATAAATAGATATTGTAATAAACTTTATTATAGGACTACTAACGTTAAAAGACTTAGTAATAAGAATAAGATATAATATAATAATAGTAACTATAGACTAATTTATAAAATACAATAAGATAGAAAAATTCTAAAGTAACTATAGAGTAGATTAGCTAGGATATATACTACTAGACGTACTAATATAAAGATATAAGATACTAAGGAGTATTATTAGTAATAGAAATAAAAAGGAAGCTATTAATAGCTTATTATCTATAGATAGATAGATAGATAGAATAGACTAATAGAACGTTAAAAACATACCTAAGGATTTATAGTAATTAGAAGTAGAATAATTAAGTATTACTACTCCTTATAGTATAATTAGTATATAATAATAAGTACTTAGAAGAAATATATAAAATACTATATTTTATAAACTATAGGATATACCCTAATTTATTTAAGAAAATACTACTAGGACCTAAAATAGAAGTAGTATTAGTTAGAGTTAAAGATATATAAGAACTCTATAATAAGATAAAACAAAAACTAGAAAAAGCTTAGAAATAAAGTATTTTATATATTATTAAAAAATAAAAAATAGTACTTTAGCTAAAAGAAAGAGATAAAGCGTATTTTTATACAAAGAATCTATAAATAAAGTAACTTAGTAAGGGGCTAAACTACGTTAAGGTTAGACTATTTTTAGTTAAAGAAGATAATAGGCTAGTTATAAAAACGCTAGAACTACCTAAAAATATTAAGGTATATCCTAAGTTCTATATAAGCCTAGTAGAACTAGCTAAGCTAAAAATACTAGTATAGTAACAATTCTAATATTAAAAAGAAGAGGATAATAAGTTTAAAGTTAAAGACTTATAAAGATATTAAGAAATAGGACGCAACGCCTTCTAAAGTATATAGTTTCTCTAAGAATAGCTAGTAAAGTAGAAAGGCTACTTAGTAAGTAAAAATACGTAAGAACCTAAAGCTAACCTATAGAATTATTAGTAGATACTTTAGAAAGTAAGAAATAAGTACTATATACTAGTATATATAAGATATACAAAGCTATAGCTAAGATATAATAAATATATTAGTAGTAAAAAGTTTAATAATAAGCCTAGCTATATAGAGCCTATAAAGTACTTTTAGTTATAATAAATTTATCTAATAAGCTAATAGTAGATAAGATAGTAAGAGAGGAGGTAATATTAATAGAAGTAGTAGAATAGTTAAGAACTTATACTAAGACTTTATTACCTTCTTACTCTAATTCTAACACTAGGTATAAAGTTTTATAATAAGTACGCTCTTTAGTAAATTTTAATATTTTCTTATTATATAACAAATAAGTAATAATAATAGTAAAAAGCTTTTTATTATTATTAACTTTTTTATAGAACTCTTTATAAGTTCTATTAAGAGACTTTTAGGTTATACTAATATAGAGACGCTTTATATAAGTATACTTAGTATACTTTAGAGTAGAATTTAGTATAATAAAATAAAGAATACCTAAAAGAGAATAATATAGATAAAGTATTTTAGAAATATAGTTTATAGTAAGGATTTCTAAAAAGAGATAAAGTCTATAGAACTAAGAAAGAAGTAATATTATAGTAAGATAGTTTTTAACTAGAAGGTAGAGTAAACTACTTATAAGCTAGAACTAGCGTAAGAAAGAGAGATAGTATTATAATACTAAGTAGTAGGTAAGCTATTATATTATACGCAATTAGGCTAGGTAATATAGCGTAGTAGAATACGTAACTATTTAGTAGTAAACGCTTTAGAGTAAATACTCTAGAGTAAACACTCTAAAATAAGTACTCTAGAGTAAACACTTTAGAGTAAGCGCTTAGAAATAAATACTAAATAGTAAGTATATAGGAATGTTAATAAACCTTTATAAACTATTGTATTTAATCTCTTCTTTACTTCTTATCTTAATAGAGTATTACAACTAATACTTTAATTAGATTCTTATCTACTTATTAATACTTATATACCTTATAATACTCTAATAAGAGCTAACTATTAATTAAGTTAAGTAACTAACTTGTTTATTAACCTTACTTATCTTATAGAAGCTTACTTGCCCTTATTACTCTTACTAGTTCTAAGGTTTTAATATAGCTAGCTATAATAATAATTTTACTCTAGCTTTATTAATAGCTCTCTCTATATAACTTAGAAGTAAGAGACCTAGTAATAATTAAGTACTTATACTTAGTAAGAGAAATCCTAGAAAAAGTATAATAGTACTAAGTATTAGCCTAAATATACTTACTATAAACCCTACTATCTTTTAAAGATATTAAGTAAGTTAACTTAAGTTTTACGTAATAAGAGTAAAGAATTATTTTAATACTATTCTAAGTAATATAGTTAATAAGTAATAATTTATTATCTTAAGAACAAGAAGGTATAGAGAGTAATAAAGACCTAAAGATTAATAAAGAAAATAAGCTAATAACTTTAGCTTTAGAATAGAGAAACAAGAACTTACTTAAAAGAGAGAATAGTATTACAATAGTAATAGAAGAAAACTAAATAGAACTAATTAACTCTATAATAGAAGATAGTAATATATATAACTTATAAGATAATAAGCTTAATTACAAAGTTAATTATAATTAAGATACGTAATAATATATAAATTTACTAAGCTTAGTAGTTATAAGAAGATAAAGTAGCTTTACTACTTTATAAAGCTTAGTATAAATAAAGCTATAAAGTAACTTTACTACTTTATAAAGCTTAAGAATAATAAAGTAATAAAGTACTAAGAAGATACTTGTTATATAGTAGCTCTACTCTACTACGCTAAATAAACCTAAAAAGGTAACTAAGTATTTAATAGCATTAAATATAGGAGTAGAATAGTATATATTACTTAAAAGCCTTTACCCTTGTCTTGCGCTTTACGTAGCTATAGCCTACTATAGCCTACTATAGCCTACTATAGCCTATAGCGTAATAATACTAGATATATAGTTAGTAACAATATATATTATTAAAATAGTGTTAGTAATTTAAATATTAACTATAAGTAATAATATATTAATATTATAAGAATTATTCTATTATTTATAGTCTATTACTTAATTATAATATAAGCTTTAGTTATTAACTTCTAATCTACTAATACTCTCTTAATAGGTTACTTATAGTTAATATAAGGAGACTTTATTTTAATACTACTACTATACAAAGTATAACGTATTCTACTAGTAAGCTAGTTAAACTACTAAGCTAGTTACTTTTACTTAGTACTAGGAATACTACGTATAAAAAATTAATTTACTTATAGCTAGCTATAGAACCTACGTATAATATACTTATAATAGATTTAGAATCTTATTCTATATCTTTTTAGTACATACAAGCATTATACTCTATCTTATTATAGTTTCTATAACGCTATTAACCTAGTTAAGCTAGTTAAGCCTACCTACTACTATAAGCCTTCTTTACTTTCTAAGTCTTACTAGACGCCTCTATAGCTACGTATAACGCTCTAGTACTATACTCTAATATACTACTATACTAAATCTACTTCTATTTACGCGTTTTATACTTTATTATCTTTACTAATTACTTTTTAAGCTCTATAATCTAAGAGCTTATAAGAGTATTTTAATATAGTATAAGTTTAGCTCCTTTAATCAGCTACAAGAACTCTTACTAGGCTAGTTCTAGTAATTATACAAAAGAGCTACTTATAAGCTTTAACTAAGAGCTAAATTTATACGTATTACTTAGAGTCTTTAACTACTATAGTGTTTTAGGTAGTAGGAGTCCTATAAGGGGTTACCTAGGGTTAACTTCCTAGTAGCCTATTAGGGTATTAGTAGATTAAAAGGTAATAATAAAAGCATATATTATAATCTACAATAGGCTATAAATAATAGAAGATGTTTTATAACTATTTTAGTATTATCGCTTGTAGTTAATAATTAAATTACTAATACTATCCTAATAATACGTATCCTATTAACTATATACTTATACTAATCTATTTATACTACGTTATAGATTACTACTAATCTATTAGTACGTACCTATAGATTACTTTAATCTATTTATACGTTATTATAGATTATATTTAATCTATTAGTATATAATTATAGATTACTACTACGTATCCTAGTTGTAAGTAGTTTCCTAATTAAGGTAGTTACCCCGCTCGTCTTATACTTTGTTAGTACTTAAGTTAAGACTAATTAGTTCTATCTTAATTTCTCTTATTACGCCTATAATACTATCTCCCTCTCTAGGTAGGTTTTAGTTTATCTATCTTAGAGCTAAAGTTATTAATCTAGTTTCTTTATTAATATAAAGTTCTTTCTTCTCTATCTCTATACTTACTAAGTCTACCTTTTATTGTCTATAATTAGTAGATTATATATTACGTTATAGTATTACTATATTGCTTTATTCTTGTTATAAATCTTTAAATCCTTCTCTAGAGTATATTTTTTTAAAATATAGTAAGGCTTATAAGGTATATATTTATGTAAATACTTATATATCTTATAATTTTTCTAGCGTATCTCTTATAGAGTAAAGGTTAATAATACTTATTTATGTATCTATACTTATTTGTAATAGAGAGAGCTATTAACTATACTTAAGATAAACTATCTAAATAGATTACTAAGGCTAAAAAAGAACGTAATTAGATTTTAAGTATATAGGTAGAAAATTATACTTGTCTAATTTATCTTTATAAGATAAAGGCGTTAAATAATAAGAAGTCTATTACGTAAGCTACTCTTATAGAGTCTAATATTATAGGCGTAACAAGAGAAACTAAGATAGAGCTAATTAGCCTAAGCTTAGACACTAACGAAGTATAGGACGAGCAGGGTAACAACCTTAATTAGGAAACTACTTATAACTAGGATATATAGTAGTAATCTATAATTACGTGTAAATAGATTAGGGTAATCTATTATAACGTACGAATAGATTAGTAGCAATCTATAATTACGTATAAATAGATTAGTAGTAATTTATAGTGTTGTATAAATAGATTAATATAGGTATATAGTTGATAGTATACGTATTATTAGGATAGTATTAGTAATTTAATTATTAACTACAAGTAATAATATTTAGATAGTTACAAAATATCTTCTATTATTTATAGCCTATTATAGATTATAATATAAGCTTTTATTATTACCTCTTAATCTACTAATACTCTTTAGGTATAAGGAAGTCGACCCTAGTAACACCTATTACACCTTACTAATTTAGTTATTATAAGAAGCGAAGCGTAAGTAGCGTATAGTCTAGCTAATATAATAGTAGAAAGTTTAATAAGTAAAGCACCTAGAAGTAGTTATAAGTTAGATAGTACTATATAAGAAACAATTAAGGATTATATAAATAAGCTAATTAATAATAAAGAAGATATAAAGATAGTAATTAAAGCTTTAGAAACGTAGAATAAGAAACTACAAGACTACTTAAAGTAGAATAAAGTATAAATTAAAGATATTATTATAAGATAAAATTAGATAGAACTAATTACCTAAAGACTAGAAATAAGTGCGACAAAGAAACTACCTAAGATACCTATACTTAAGAAGTTTAATAGGATAAGAGAGAAATTAAGACCCTTTATAGTATTAGTACAACTCTAGATAGATATATAAGTACTATACTTTAATATAGAAGAAAAGAAAGTAATATATATTAGATTATACTTTAAAGAAGATATAATAAGATAGTATTAACCTTACTAGATAGACTATATACTATACGCTCTAATAAACTAAAAAGATAAAACTAGAGCTATCTTTAGAAGTTATAAATACTTTACTAAATAAATAAGAGTAGTATTTAGTAATATAGATATTACCTAATATACTAAAGAAAAACTTAAGAAGCTTATATAGAGTAAGAGCGTTTTAGAATATATATTATAGTTTAAATAACTAGCCTAAAATATAGAATAGAATAAAGTATCCTTAATATTATAATTTAAACAAGGATTAAATACAAAAATCTAATACAAAATAATCTATATAGAAAAACTAAAGATATTAGAAGCTCTAAAATAGTAAGTAATATAGATTAATAATAATTTTTAAGAATAGAAGAACAATAAGTATAAGAACTAATAGAGATACGAAGATAGTAGAGACTCTATAATCCTTAATACTAATAAGAATAGAAAGAAAAAGAAGAATAAAGACTTTACGTACTTTAACTATAGTAAAAAAGGCTACTACGCAAAAGACTACTAATTATAAAAAAAGAAGGATATAGTATATTATAAATATAGAAAATTAAAATACTATATAAAAGACTATAAAAGTAAAGACCTAAAGAAAGAAATATAGTTAAAAATAACTAAAAAGAAAAAAGAAGCACTATAAGTATAGGCTAAACCTTAGGAGAAAGTAGCTAAGAGTAAAGAATTATAGTATATAATACTCTATTAGACCTTTTATTATAAAGATAACTACTATATATATAGATCTAGTAAAGAGAGAGTAAGATAGTTTTTATAAAAGAATAGAGTAGTAGTAATAAAAGAAGATAGAATATAAGTATAGCTTAATAAAATAAGATATATAATAGACTTACTAATAGAAGACTTAGAAAGAGAAAAGCCTTAGACCTTATTAATCCTTACTAAAAGACTAGTAGAAGATAAGAAGACTACTACAACTACCTCTAAAGAACTATAAAGTAATAAGAAAGAAAGTAATATAAGAGGTATAAAGTATACCTAGCTAGTTTATAGCTATAATAGCTATATAACAATAAATACAAAAGAATAAAATAAAGAATAGAAATTTGTTTAGAAATACTTACTAGTTATAAGTATAGAGGAAGCGTATAAAGATTAAAAGATATATAATCCTAAGAATATAAAGTTTATATTATTTTAATAGTAGATAGAGTAATAGATAGTTATAGTAAGAAAAATACCTATATAAAGAGAGTAGTAGTACCTTATAGAAAAGATATAATAGATTAATAAAACCTATATACTATAAGTACTAGTAGTGTACTATATCTTAATATAGAAGACACCTAGTAAAGATAAGTACTAAGAAGAAGACAATAAAAGAATAGATCTAGAATATCTAGTATACTTTAAGATAGTATAGTTATTATACCTAAATACAAACTATATTATATATAGAAATCTAAAAGCAAGAAATAATATATAGCTAGTACGCTAAAAAAACTATAATTATATAAAGGTAATCTTAAGAGAAGATATTATAGGATAAGAAATAATACCTAAAAATAGATATATAGTAGTAAGGCTAGAACCTAAACTATCTAAGAAATACGTCCTAAGAAGACTATAGTATAAATATACAAATAATAAATATCTAAAATATAAAGAACAAAAGCTTTAAGTAAGGCTATAGCCCTAAAAGTATAGATAATTTATAAAATTACCTAAGTAAGAATAGCTAGAAAGTATAAGAGGCTTATATATTACAAAGATATATATATACTAAAAAAAGAAAGTATAATTAATAATTAATAGTAAAGCTATAAGAAACTTTATATTAAAGAAGTTTATAAAAGTATAAGGAATACGTTATATAATAAAGAAGTAGTCTTAACAACTAAGTATAATTAAAGGAAAACTATTCTAAGAACCTATTAGGTTTAAAATAGTCTCTTCTATACTAGAACTATAAGAGATAATAATTAAAAATATAGTTATAAATATAACAATAATTAATAATAAAAAAGAAATTATACTAAGAATACTATAGTTATAGATAGCTAACCTATATATTAATTAGAGAATAAGAAGAATTAGCTATTATAAAATAGAAAAGCTAAAAGCTAATATAAATACCTATAAAAGAGAATTCCTAGAAGAATATAAGAAATAGGAATAATAGCTTATAGAACCTAAAGACTACCTCCTAGAACACTAACTATAGGATTTAGTAATAGAACTAGAAGAAAGTAAAAACATAGAATAGAGCTTAGTCTACTAAAAAATAGAAGAAGAATCTAAAATTAAGTAAATATTTATACAAAATATAATAAAAAAAAGATAGATTAAAAAATCTAAATCCTTAGTAGCTTATAAACTTATATTTATAGATAAAAAAGAGATAAGTAATAAAAAACCTTACGTAGACTTTAAGAAAACTAACGTAGTTATAAACAAGAACTAGTACCCCTTACTATAGATAGATAAAATATAAGATAAGCTATAAAAAGCTAAGATCTTTTTAAAGCTAGATATCTAGAACGCCTACTACTAAAATAGAATTAAAGAAGGTAATAAATAGGAAATAGTATTTAGAATATAATAGAGACTATATAAATACTTAGTTATACTATTTAGCTTAATAAATACACGAGTTGTATTCTAAGAAAGAATTAACATAGTATTAAGAGAGTACTTAGATATATTTATATTTATATACCTAGATAATATCTTTATATTCTTAGAAATAAAAGAAGAATATATACAATACGTATATAGAGTACTAGAAAGACTAGTAAAAAATAAACTATTTCTTAAGATAAGAAAATACAAATTCTATATAAAGAAAATAGACTTCCTTAGATTTATTATTAAACTAGGAAAAATAAAGATTAACTTAGGAAAGATTAAGTTAATTAATAAATAGCTAACACTAAAGAACCTAAAAGAAGTATAATAATTTTATAGGTTAGTAAACTTTTATAGAAAGTTAATAATAAGATCGTCTAAAAATATAAAACTAATAATTAGACTTATAAAGAAAGATACGCTATTTAAGTAGATAAAAAAATAAAATAAGGTATTTAATAAGATTAAAAAGAAGTTTATAGAAAACCTAGTTATTAGAATATATAACCTAGATCTACTAGTAATAGTAAAAACAGACGTATCTAATTTAGTCTATAGAATAGTACTAATATAGGAAGACCTAAGAACTAAATAAGAATACTTAGTTAAATACTTCTCTAAGAAAATAAAGCTAGTAGAACTTAATTACCTAATTTATAACAAAGAGATACTAGCAATCTATAAAGTATTTAAATAATAGAGAGTATATTTATAAAGAGTAAAATATTAGATAAAAGTTTATATAGACTATAAGAATCTTATAAGATTTATAATAAATAAAGAACTATCTTAATAATATATAAGATAGTAGGAATTCTTATTAATATTTAACTTAGAAATTATATTTATAAAAGAGAAAGATAACTAATTTATAGATACTCTTAGTAGAAGACTAGACTTATAAGAAGAAGTAAACGTAACTAGTATAGTTCTAGTTAAGAACAAGAAAGGATATTTAGTCTTAAATATACCTAAAATAGCTACTATACTTAAAAGAGTAAGTAGTAAGCTAGATAAATAGATTTAGAAAATAACGTAAGAAATATCTAAAAAAATAGAGAAACTAGAAACTTAAGAAAGACTTATATAAGCTTATAGAAGAATATATATTCTAAAGAAGATTTAAAGAGAATTTATATAACAATTCTATAAATTACTAGTATATAGTTACTAAGGTATTAAGAAAATATTAGATAGACTACTACAAGATTACTATATCCTAAGAGTAAGATAACTAGTAATAGAAGTACTACAAGACTATATAGAATACTAAAAAAATAAGTATAATAGGTATATACTATATAAGATACTATAACTAGTAGAAGTACTAGAATAACTATAAAGAGTTATTACAATAGATTTTATTATAAAACTACTTAAGTCTAAAGACTTAATATTAGGAATAGAGTATAATAGAATACTTATAATAGTAGATAAGCTTATAAAATATATATACTTTAAACTATATAAAGAGAAAAGTAAGATAGAAGTTACTATATACTAGGTTCTAGAAACTATAATTAGTTAATATAGACTACTAAACAAAATTATTATAGATAGAGATATAAGATTTATATTAAAACTATAGAGAATAATAATAGCGTAATTAGGAATTAAATATATAATATCTATAGTATATTACCTATAAATAGATAAATAGTTAGAATAAATAAATTAGATAGTAGAATAGTACTTAAGATACTACCTTAACTATAACTAGAATAACTAGGTATAGCTACTACCTATAGTATAGTTAGTATATAACAGCGTAAAGAATATAGTAATAAGAGTATTACTCTTCTTTATAAACTATAAATTTAACTCTAGCGTATATAGAATACTAAAATTAGAGATATTTTAGTTTCTAAAAGGAGAAAACTTTGCAAATAGAATAAAAGAAATATATAATTAACTAAGATAAGATATAGAATTCTTATACAATTATATAGTAAAGTATTATAACAAGAAATATAAAAAGAGACTTTAATTTAGAGAGAGAGAAAAAGTATAGTTAGTATAAAAAAATATTAAGAGTAAATAACTAAATTTAAAATTAGATAATATTAAGATAAGACTATATAAAATTAAGAAAGAAGTTATACTAGTTATATTTAAATTAAAGCTACTAAATAAGATAAGAATATACCTAACCTTTTATATAGTACTACTTAAGATAATACTATAAGAAGTAGAGCTACTAGTATATAAAGTAGATATATATAGAGAATAAGAAGAATAGGAAGTTAAGAAAATCCTAGTATACTAGTTCTATAATAGTAGGAACTACTACTTAGTAAAATAGATAAGTATAGACAAGAAAAGATAACTATAAGAAGAAATATAGGAACTAGGAGATAACTTTAACTACTCTAAGAAACTAAAGGAGTTCTAAAGTTAAAACTCTCTAGAATACCTAGTAGTAAACTAAAAGAACTAATATTACTACTACTAGATAGAAAAGTAATTAGAATACCTAATATAAGACCTACTATAATTATATTAAACGCTTTATCTAAGTCTAGCTTAATTTCTAGAGCTACTAACTATTTAGCTAATTTCTTATTATTTAACGCCTTTATCTTATAAAGATAAAAGAGACAAGCTTAATTCTTTACTAGCTTACTTTACGTAAGCTCTTAGATCTACTTACGCTTAGCTTTAGCTTCTATAATTTAAGATAGTAATTTCTCTTAAGTTTAGTTAATAGCTCTCCCTATTATTATTAAGCCTAGATATAAGAATAAGTATAATAAACGTATACTTAGAAAGAGAAATACTAAATACGTTATAAGAACTACGTATATTTGTATAAATATACGCTTTATAAGCTCTACTATTATTTACTAAAATAATATAAAGAAAGGACTTAAGGTTTAACTTAAGAGAAGTATAATAAAAATAAGAGAATATCTTAACACTATTATATAACACGTAATTAGCAAAGAGATAGTAATAATATATAGATAAAATAACTATAAAGAGTAATAAGGAACTATAGATTAATAAAAAAAGTAGATTAATAACCTTAGCTCTAGAATAGATAAATAAGGACCTACTTAGAAGAAGAGATAGTATTATAATAGTAATAAGAGAGCTATAGATAAAACTAATTAGCCTTATAATAATTAACTTAGACTTATATAACCCTAAGAGATATAAACCTAACTAAGAGGCTATATATAACTAAGATACCTAGAGTAATCTATAATCTATAGACTCTTAGTATTAATAGATTATAGATTAAAGTAATCTATAATCTATTAGTCTTAGTAACTATAGATTAATAGATTATAATAAGTATATAGTTAGTAGTAATATATATTATTAGGATAGTATTAGTAATTTAATTATTAACTACAAGTAATAATATAAAATAGTTATAAAATATCTTCTATCTATTTAGAGCTTATTATAGATTACTATATAAACTCTTGTTATTACTTCTTAATCTACTAATACTCTTAGGTATTAGGAAGTTAACTCTAGTAATACCCTATTACACTAAAGATTATAATTCTTATATCTATCTTTTCTTTATTATATTTTATATAAATATTTATTTAACTTTAGACTCTTTTTCTATCTTTTAGTAGACTAGGCTCTAGCCTACGTCTTTTCTTTCTTCTAGTTCTATTACTAAATCCTATAGTTAATATTCTAGAAAGTAGTCTTTAGGTTCTATAAGTTATTTTTCTTATTTCTTATATTTATCTAAGAACTCTCCTTTATATATTTCTATATTAGCTTTTAATATATCTTGTTTAGAGTAGCTAATATTTCCTATTCTCTAATTAATTCTTAGGTTAGCTATCTATAACTATAGTATCTCTAGTATAATTTCTTATTTATTATTAAATATTATTATATCTATAACTATATTTTTAATCTTTAACTCTTCTATTTTTAATATAAAGAGTATTATCTTAAACCTAACTTATTCTTAGAATAGTTTTCCTTTAATTATATTTAATTATTAAGAGTATATCTTTATTATATATTATATTCTTTAATTTTCTATAAACTTTTTTAATATAAAGTTCTTTATAGCTCTACTATTAATTATAACTTATACTCTTTTTTCTTAGAAGGTACCTATTTTTATAATATATAGGCCTCTTGTACTTTCTAGCTATTCTTACTTAGGTAATTTTATAAATTATCTATCTTTCTAAAGCTATTACTTTACTTTAAGTTTATATTCTTTATATTTTAGATATTTATTGTATATATATTTATACTATAGTTTTCCTAGAATATATTTCTTAGATAACTTTAGTCCTAGCTTTACTACTATATATCTATCTTCTAATATTATTTCTTATCTTATAATATCTTCTACTTAAATTACTTTTATATAGTTATAGCTTTTCTTTTTTACTAGCTATATATAACTTCTTACTTTAGAGTTTCTATATATAGTACAATTTATATTTAGGTATAATAACTATAATATTTTATAGTATACTAGATATTCTAGATCTATTCTCTTATTATCTCCTTCTTAGTATTTATCTTTACTAGGTTTCTTCTCTATTAAGATATAGTATACTACTAGTATACTTAGTATATAAGCTTTGTTTATCTATTATATCTTTTTTATATAGTACTACTATTCTTTTTATATAAGTATTATTCTTACTATAACTATTTATTACTTTTTCTATTTCTAGAATATTATAAACTTTATATTCTTAAGAGTATATATTTTCTAATCTTTATATACTTCCTCTATACTTATAGCTAGTAAGTATTTCTAAATAAACTACTATTCTTAGTTTTATTCTACTATATCTATTATAGTATAGCTATTATAGCTATATATATTTAATTAGGTATACTTTATACTTCTTATATTAACTTAATTCTTATTACTTTATAGTTCCTTAAAAGTAATTATAGTAGTCTTTTTATCTTCTACTAGTCTTTTAGCGTAAGTTAATAGAGTCTAGAGTTTTTTCTTCTCTAAATCTTCTATTAGTAGGTCTTTTACATAAGTTATCTCTTCTAGCTATACTTTTATTTTCTTTTCTTTTATTATAGCTACTCTTTATTTTCTTTATAAGAACTATCTTACTTTCTATTTACTTAAGAAATATATATAGTAGTTATCTTTATAAAAAAAGGTCTAATAGTGTATTATATATTATTACTCTTTTACTACTACTACTTTTTCTTAAAACTTAGCCTATACTTTCTATACTTCTTTCTTACTTTTAGTTATCTTTAACTAAGTTTCTTTTTTTAAGTCTTTACTTCTATAGTTCTATATAAAGTGTCCTAGTTTCCTATATTTATAATATACTATATCTTTTTTCTTTAATTAGTAGTCTTTTATATAGTAGCCTTACTTACTATAGTTAAAGTATATAAAGTCTTTTTTATTCTTTTTCTTTTTCTCCTCTTTATTTATATTAAGGATTATAGGATCTCTATTATTATAGTATTTAGTTTATTTTCTATATTTATTTATTTTCTATTTTTAAAGGTTATTATTAATTTATATTGCCTATTATTTTAGAGCTTTAAGTATTCTTAGCTTTTCTATATTAATTATTTTATATTATATCCTTAGCTTTAGTCCTTATTTAATCTATAATATAAAAGATAGCTTATTCTATTCTATATTTTATAATAGTTATTTAAACTATAATATATATTTAGGAACGCTCTTGTATTACGTAAGCTTTTTAAGTTTTTCTTTAGCTTATTAGGTAATATCTATATCTCTAAATACTACTCTTATTTATCTTATAAAGTATTTATAACTTCTAAAGATAGCTTTAGTTTTATCTTTCTATATTCTTAGAGCGTATATTATATAATCTATCTAGTAGAGTTTAAACTATCTTATTATATCTTCTTTAAAATATATCTTAATATATATTACCTTCTTTTCTTTACTATTAAAGTATAGTACTTATATATCTATCTAAAGTTATACTAAGGCTATAAATAGTTTTAGTTTTTCCTTTATTTTATTAAACTTTTTAAGTACTAGTATCTTAAGTAGTTTCTTTATCGCTCTTATTTCTAGTCTTTAAGTAATTAGTTTTATCTAGTTCTATCCTACTATAATAGCTTTAATTTAAGCTTTATTCTACTTTATATAATCTTATAGTTTCTTATTCTATATTTCTAAGGTATTAATTACTAGTTTTATATCTTCTTTCTCTAAAATTAAGTAGTTTAGGTAATCTTTAATTACCTTCTATATAGTATTATCTAACTTATAACTACTTAGAGGTACTTTACCTCTTTTCTTAGTTAAACTTTCTACTATTATATTAGCTTAGACTATACGCTACTTCTACTTTACTTCTCTTAATAACTAAATTAGTAAGGTATAATAGGGCTACTTGTTATTAACTTTAAATATCCTACTTATTAAGTTATTAGTAGATTAAGAGTTAATTATAAAAGCTTGTATAGTAATTAAGTAATAAACTATAAATAATAGAAGAACGTCTTGTAATATTAATATATTATTACTTGTAGTTAACTAATTAAATTACTAATACTATCCTAATAATACGTATTCTATTACTTATATACTTCTACTAATCTATTTATATAACTTTATAGATTACTCTAATCTATTATACGTATTTATAGATTACCTTTAATCTATTATATATATTTATAGATTACTTTAATCTATTGTACGTATTTATAGATTACTTTAACATATTATATATTTAGGTTATAGTTTATTTCTTAATCTAGGTTATTACCTTACTTATTCTATACTTTATTAGTACTTAAGTTAAGACTAATTAGTTCTATCTCGATTCCTCTTGTAACACCTATAACAAATAGAAAAAAAATATTAGATTAACTTAATTTACTTAAACTACTTTTTTTAAAATTTTTAATTATATTTTTAAAAGTAGTAATTCTTATAGTATAGTTTTTATATAGAGCTAATTAAGTAAAATTACTAATAAAAGTTATAGCTTTTTTAGTAAAGTAATTTTAGGTAGAAAAAGTTAATAAAAATTAAAAAAGAAAATTAAATTTAATATATAAATTAATATAAGTATAAGTAATATAATTAAAGTACTATTTACTTATAGTTTTACTTATATAATTAAAATAAACTCTAATTTTCTTTAAACTACTTAATATATACTTAATATAACTAATATAACTAATTAAATAAAATCTTTTTTGTATAAAGATTTTAGAGCTACTTTACTTATTTTCTAATCTACTATTATTAGAACTAGTTATTTTAAGATTATAAGCTTTATTTAAAGTTTACTATAATTACTAAATAGTAAAAGAATTTCTAAAATAAAAAGCTAGATCTTTTTTTTTTAAAGTTTTATTTTTAGAAAAAAAAATTAGCTAATTATTATAAAGAAGTAAAATATAATTAGAAAGACTTAGAAGAAAAAATAATACTAACTAAAGTAAGTTTAATAATAAAACCTATATAAATTAGATTAGCTTACTTCTTATAATTAAATCTTAAATAATAAGTACTTTAGAGCTTAAATTTATACTTCTAGAATTAATTAATAATTATAGCTTTAAAATATTAGTAAATTAAATTATAAAAAAAAGAAAACTACTATATTAAATACTTAGAACTTATAAGTTAAGTATAAAAATTAAGTATCTAATAATTAGAACTAAGAAGAAGTAAAAAAAAGATTAAAATTAAAGATTTACTTATAAGAGATATAGAATTAAAATCTAAAGATAAGATACTTTTAATTTTAATTAGAAGAAGAATATTAATTAGTATAAATCTAAAAAGTCTCTTACTAGTAGTAATTAGTAGATTAATTAATTTAAAAAAAAAAGATTAGAGCTTACTATATTAGATTATAGCTAAAAGTTTTTAGTAGATTTTTAATAGATTATTTAGATTAGACTTAAGTAATACTAAATTTTTAAATAATATATATTTAGCTTATAGAGTATAAGCTATATAACTTAACTAATTATAAATTAAGCTAAAAGTATAAAATAATAATACTAAATTATATATAAAATCGTAGAATTAAAGCTTAGAATACTTTAATTCTAAAGAGTATATAGTAAAAAAATAGAGCTAAAAAGAAGATTATATAATCTTAAGATTACTTACTAAAGTAATTAAGTACTAGATTATTAGTTTTACTAATCTATAAGTATATAAAGTTAATTATATATAGCTTTATACCTAAATAGTAGTTTAATTAACCTTTTACTTATATAAAGATTATTCTTTATACTTTTATTTTTTATTATAATTAAACTATAATTAGTTCTTATCTATATACTTTATAAAACTATAGATTATATTATATATTTTAATTATAAGTTATCTTTTAATATAGCTTATTACTTTACTTATTCTATACTTTATTAGTACTTAGGTTAAAACTAATTAGTTCTATTATAATAAGAAGTAAGCTTTAGTTATATTACTTTACTATACTTAGTATAAGTAAACTAATTTCTAAGTACTTTATAGTAAATTACTTATAAAGTTTTATTAGTTATTTAGTAGTTTTATTAGTAGTATTTATATAAAAAAAAATAATATTCTTTATTAGTAGTTAGAATAAACTATATAATTCTTTTACTAAAAGTACTAAAGTATAAAATTAAAATAGCTAGTACTTTTTACTATATAAGCTAATATTTATTCTATATATATATATATAATCTTAAGTAGAACTTTACTCTATAAGTAATACTTTTAAATAGAGAACTATTATATTTTTTATAATAAATTAGTTTTAAGAGTTAAATAAGCTAAAGTTTAGAAATTTTATTAGTAAATTATTAAGTAATAATGTTTATACTAGCTTTATTATCTACTAAAGTTTAAGCTATATATTAAGTATTAGGTTCTTTTTCTAAAAAGCTATAGAAAGTAAACTTATAATAGGTCTCCTATCGTTAACTATAGGTACCTATCTAGAAAAGTTAGTAGATTACAAGGTAATAGTAAAAGTTTATATTAAGATCTATAATAACTATAAATAATAGAAGATATTTTATAACTATCTTGTATTAGCGTTTTATAGTTAAAGGATTAAATTACTAATACTATCCTAATAATACGTATTACTACTAACTATATACTTATAGTAATCTATTAATCTATAGGTACTAAGACTAATAGATTATAGATTACCTTAATCTATAATCTATTAATACTAAGAGTCTATAGATTATAGATTACTTTAGGTATCTTAATTATATATAGCCTCCTAATTAGATTTGTATTCCTTAGTATTATATAAGTCTAAGTTAATTATTATAAGGCTTATTAGTTCTATCTATAGCTCTCTTATTACTATTATAATACTATCTCCTTTTCTAAGTAGGTCTTTGTTTATCTACCCTAGAGCTAAAGTTATTAACTTACTTTCTTTATTAATTTGTAGTTTCTTATTACTCCTTATAGTTATTTTATTTATATATTATTACTACCTCTTTATAGATTATATATTACGTAATAGTATTAAAATATTTCCTTGTTCTTATTATACTTCTCCTAAGTTAAACCCGAAGTTTCTTCTTTATATTATTTTCGTAAATAATAGTAAGGCCTATAAAGTGTATATTTATATAAATATACGTAGTTTTTATAATATATTTAGTATTTCTCTTTTTAAGTATACGTTTATTATACTTATACTTACGTCTAGGCTTAATAATAATAAAGAGAGCTATTAACTAGACTTAAAAGAAATTACTATCTTAAATTATAGAAGCTAAAGCTAAGCGTAAGTAGATCTAGGAGCTTATATAGAGTAAGCTAGTAAAGAATTAAGCTTATCTCTTTTATTTTTATAAGATAAAGGCGTTAAATAATAAGAAATTAGCTAAATAGTTAGTAGCTCTAGAAGCTAAGCTAAACTTAGATAAGGCGTTTAGTGTTGTTATAGTAGGTCTTATATTAGGTAATCCTATTACCTCTCTATCTAGCAATAGTAATATTAGTTCTCTTAGTTTACTACTAGGCGTTCTAAAAGGTTTTAATTTTAGAACTCTTTTAGTTTCTTAAGGTAGTTAAGGTTATCTTCTAGTTCCTATATCTTTTCTTATAGTTATTCTTTTTTATCTATACTTATCTATTCTACTAAGTAGTAGTATTTTCTATTATAGAACTAGTATACTAAGATTTTTTTAACTTCTTATTCTTCTTATTCTCTATATATATCTACTTTATATATTAGTAGCTCTATATTTTATAGTACTTGTTCTAGTAGAGCTATATAGAACGTTAGATATATCTTTATCTTACTTAGTAGCTTTAGTTTAAATATAACTAGTATAATTTCTTTCTTAATTTTATATAGTCTTATCTTAATATAGTCTAACTTTAAACTTAGTTATTTACTCTTAATATTTTTTCGTACTAACTATACTTTTTCTCTCTTTCTAAATTAGGGTCTCTCTTTATATTTCTTGTTATAGTATTTTACTATCTAATCTTATAAGAATTCTATATCTTGTCTTAATTAATTATATATATCTTTAAGTCTACTAGTAAAGTTTTCTCTTCTTAGAGACTAAAATATCTAATTTCTTAGTATTTAGTATATATTAGGTTTAAATCTATAGTTTATAAAGAAGAGTAATATTCTTATTACTATATTCTTTGCGCTATTATATACTAGCTATACTATAGGTAGTAGCTATACCTAGTTATTTTAGTTATAGTTAAGGTAGTATCTTAAGTACTATTCTATTATCTAATTTATTTATTCTAACTATTTGTCTATTTATCGATAATACGCTGTAGATATTATATATTTAATTCCTAATTATACTATTATTATTCTCTATAGTTTTAATATAAATTGTATATCTCTATCTATAATAATCTTATCTAGTAGCCTATATTAGCTAATTATAGTTCCTAGAACTTAGTATATAGTAACTTCTATCCTACTTTTCTCTTTATATAGTCTAAAGTATAAATACTTTATAAGTTTATCTACTATTATTAGGATTCTATTATACTTAACTCCTAATATTAGATCTTTTAACTTAGGTAGCTTTATAATAAAGTTTATTGTAATAACTCTTTATAGTTATTCTAGTACTTCTACTAGTTATAGTATTCTATATAGTACGTATTAACTATATTTATTTCTATAATATTCTTTATAGTCTTGTAGTACTTCTATTACTAATTATCTTACTTTTAGGATATAATAATCTTGTAGTAGCCTATTAAGAGTTTTATTAATTCCTTAGTATCTATATACTAGTAGTTTATAAAACTATTATATAAATTCTCTTTAGATTTTTCTTAGAATATAAGTTTTTCTATAAGCTTATACTATCCCTTCTTAAGTTTCTAGTTTCTTTATTTTTTTAGATACTTCTTGTATTATTTTCTAAATCTATTTGTTTAGCTCGCTACTCTTTCTTTTAAGTATTACAGCTATTTTAGGTATATTTAGTACTAGATATCTTTCTTTGTTTTTAACTAGACTATACTAGTTATACTTACTTCTTCTTGTAAGTCTAGTCTTCTACTAAGAGTATCTATAAATTAGTTTTCTTTTCCTTTTATATCTATAATTTCTATATTAAATATTAATAGAAATTCCTACTATCTTATATATTATTATAATAGTTCTTTATTCTTTATAAATCCTATAAGATTCTTATAGTCTATATAGACCTTTATTTAATACTTTATTCTTTGTAAGTATACTCTCTATTACTTAAATACTTTATAGATTACTAGTATTTCTTTGTTATAGATTAGGTAATTAAGTTTTACTATTTTTATCTTCTTAGAGAAGTATTTAACTAAGTATTCTTTCTTAGTTTCTAGGTCTTCTTGTATTAGTGCTATTCTATAGACTAAATTAGATACGTCTATTTTTACTATTACTAGTAGGTCTAGGTTATATATTCTAATAACTAGGTTTTTTATAAACTTATTTTTAATCTTTTTAAATACTTTATCGCATTCTTTTATCTATTTAAATAGCGTATCCTTCTTTATAAGTCTTGTTATTAGTTCTATATCTTTAGACTATGTTACTATTAACTTTCTACTAAAGTTAGCTAGACTATAAAATTATTATACTTCTTTTAGGTTCTTTAGTGTTAGCTATTTATTAATTAATCTAATCTTTTCTAGGTTAATCTTAATCTTTCTTAGTTTAATTATAAATCTAAGGAAGTCTATTTCTTTTATATAAAACTTGTATTTTCTTATTTTAAGAAATAATTTATTTTCTATTAGTTTTGCTAGTACTTTGTATATATACTATACGTATTCTCCTTTTATTTTTAAGAATATAAGGATATTATCTAAGTATATAAATATAAATACGTCTAAGTATTCTCTTAGTACTATATTAATTCTTTCTTAGAAGGCTACTAGTATATTTATTAAACTAAATAGTATAACTAGGAATTTATATAGTCTATATTATGTTCTAAACACTATTTTTTATTTATTACCTTCTTTAATTCTAATCTAGTAGTAGGCGTTCTAGATATCTAGTTTTGTAAAGATTCTTACTTTTTATAGCCTATCTTGTATTATATCTATTTATAGTAGTAGGTATTAGTTCTTATTTATAATTACGTTAGTTTTTCTAAAATCTACGTAAAGTCTTTTATTACTTATTCTCTTTTTATCTATAAATATAAGTTTATACGCTACTAAGGACTTAGATTCCTTTATCTACCCCTTTTTTATTACGTTTTAGATAAATATTTATTTAATCTTAGATTCTTCTTCTATTTTCTAGTAAACTAGGCTCTATCTTATATCTCTACCTTCTTCTAGTTCTATCGCTAAGTCCTATAGTTAATATTCTAGAAGGTAGTCTTTTAGCTCTATAAGTTGTTTTTCCTATTTCTTATATTCTTTAGGGAATTCTCCTTTATAGGTACTTATATTAGCTTTTATTATATCTATTCTATAATAGTTAATTTCTCTTATTCTCTAATTAATATGTAGGTTAGTTATCTATAACTATAGTATTCCTAGTATTATATCTTATTTGTTATTAATTGTTGTTATATCTATAACTATATTTATAATCTTTATCCCTTCTAGTTTAAGTATAGAGAGAGTTGTTTTAAACCTAATAGGTTCCTAGAATATTTTTCTTTTAATTGTACTTAGTTGTTAAGGGTATTTCTTTATTATATAACGTATTCCTTATATTTCTATAAACTTTTTAGATATAAAGTTCCTTGTAGCTCTACTATCTATTATTAATTGTACTTTCTTTCCTTAATATATACCTATTTTAGTAATATATAGGCCTCTTATACCTATTAGCTATTCTTGCTTAGGTAGTTTTATAAATTATCTATTTTTTTATAGCTATAGTCTTATCTTAAGTTTATATTCTTTATATTTTAGATATTTATTATTTATACATTTATACTATAGTCTTTCTTAGACGTATTTCTTAGATAGTTTTAATCCTAGCTTTACTACTAAGTATCTATCTTCTAGGATTATTTCTTATCTTTAGATATCTTTTACTAGAATTACTCTTATATAATTATAGCCTTTTCTCTTTATAGGCTATATATTGTTATTTACCTTAGAGTTTCTATATATAATGTAATTCTTGTCTAGGTATAATATCTATAATACTTCGAAATATACTAGATATTTTAGATCTATTATTTTATTATCCTCTTCTTAGTATCTATCTTTGCTAGGTATATTTATTATTAGAATATAGTATACTATTAGTATTCTTAGTATATAAGCTTTATTAATCTATTACGTTTTTCTTACAAGGTACTACTACTCTCTCTTTATAAGTATTCTTTATACTATAACTATATATTACTTTATCTATTCTTAGAATAGTATAAACTTTATTTCTTTAAGATTACGTTCTTTTTAGTCTTTGTACGCTTCCTCTATACTTATAACTATTAAGTATATTTAAATAAATTTCTATTCTTTATTTTATTCTTCTATATTTATTATTGTATAGCTATTATAGCTATATATATCTAGTTAGGTATACTCTATACCTCTTATACTAGCTTATTTCTTACTTCTTTACGTTCTTTTAGAAGTAGTTATAGTAGTCTCTTTATCTAGTGCTAGTCCTTTAGCCTAGATTAATAGTATCTAGGGTCCTTCCCCTTCTAAATCTTCTATTAGTAGGTCTATTACGTGCGCTATTTCTTCTAGCTACGCTTTTATTCTATTTTCTTTTATTGTAGCTACTCTATATCTCTATTTCTATAAGAACTATACTACTCTCTACTTACTAGAAAGATATATATAGTAGTTATTATTATAACAAAAGGTCTAATAGAGTATTATATACTATACTTCTTTACTCTCTACTACTTTCTTCTAAGGTTTAGTCTGTACTTATAGTACTTCTTTCTTCTTTTCTATTATTTTTAACTAGGTTTCTTTCTTTAGGTCTTTACTCTTATAGTCTTTTATAAAGTATCTTAGTTTCCTATATTTATAGTATACTATATCCTTTTTCTTTTATAATTAGTAGTCTTTTGCGTAATAGCCCCTTTTACTATAGTTAAAGTACGTAAAGTCGTTGTTTTTTTTCTTTTTCTTGTTCTTGTTTACGTTAAAGATTATTAGGTCTTCCTTATTGTAGTTCTAGTTATAACTTCTATACTTATTTTTCTTCTATTCTTAAAGATTGTTATTAATTTATATTACCTATTATTTTAGAGCTTCTAGTATTTATAGTTTCTCTATATAGATTATTTTGTATTAAATCTTAGCGTTTAGTCCTTGTTTAAATTATAATATTAGGGCTAATTTATTCTATTCTATATTTTGTAATAGTTATTTAAACTATAATATATACTTAGGAACACTCTAATTTTGTATAAGCTTTTCTAGCTATTCTTTAGCTTATCTAGTAATATCTATATCTCTAAATACTACTCTTATTTGTTTAGTAAAGTACTTATAACTTCTAAAGATAGCTCTTATTTTATTTTTCTAGGTTATTAGAGAGTATATTGTATAATCTATCTAGTAAGGTTTATACTATCTTATTACGTCTTCTTCTAGGTATAATCTAATATATATTACCTTCTTTTCTTCTATGTTAAAGTGTAGTACTTATATATCTATCTAGAGTTACGCTAATATAATAAAGGGTCTTAGTTTCTCTCTTGTTCTATTAAACTTTTTAAGAATAGGTATCTTAGGTAGTTTCTTTATTATACTTATCTCTAGTCTTTAAGTAATTAATTCTATTTAATTCTATCCTTTAATAATAGCTTTAATTTATACTTTGTTTTATTTTACGTAATCTTATAGTTCTTTGTTCTATATTTCTAAGGTGTTAATTACTATCTTTATATCTTCTTTCTCTAAGATTAGGTTATTAATTTAGTCTTTAAGTATTTCCTATATAGTACTTTTAGACTTATAACTACCTCTAGGTACTTTACTTGTTAAGCTTTTTACTATTATATTAGCTAGACTATATACTTACTTACGCTTTACTTCTCGTAATAACTAAATTAGTAAGGTATAATAGGTCTCCTATCGTTAACTACAGGTACCTATCTAGAGAAGTTAGTAGATTATAAAGTAATAGTAAAAGTTTATATTAGGATCTATAATAACTATAAATAATAGAAGATATTTTGTAACTATCTTATATTAGTGTTCTATAGTTAAAGGATTAAATTGCTAATACTATCCTAATAATGCGCATTGCTACTAACTATATACCTATAGTAATCTATTAATCTATAGGTACTAAGACTAATAGATCGTAAATTACTTTAATCTATAATCTATTAATACTAAGAGTCTATAGATTATAGATTACTCTAGGTGTCCTAATTATATATAGCCTCCTAATTAGATTTATATCCCTTAGCGTTATATAGGTCTAAGTTAATTGTTGTAGGGCTTATTAGTTCTATCTATAGCTCTCTTGTTACTATTGTAATAAAACTAGTTTAATAAAGTATTTATTTAAGTTAAAAGCTATAATTAAAACTAAGTAGTTTAAAAGTAGTAAGTTAAAGTATTAGATATAGTTATACTAAATATAAAGTATTAATAGTATATTTTACTTTTCTAGTTATTTAATTCTTTAGATTAAAATTCTTAATCTAAAGATTTTTATTTTTTAGCTCTAAGTCTAAGTCTAATTTAGAGCTTAAGCTATATTTAAAGAAGTAAAAGCTATAGTTATTATTAAGCTCTTTATTTAAGAGTTTCTAGATACTTATATAATACTATTTTATACTACCTTAGTTTACTAAAGTAAGTTATTTTCTTATTAAAAGTTTTATTACTAGTTTAAAGCTTTATATCTTATTTTTTTATAGTAGTAATAAGTAAAAGTTAATTTAGTTATTTTATTTACTTTATCTTTAGAAGTAGTTTTATTAGATAAGAATTTACTTTTAAAAAATCTCTAGAGCTATAATAATAATAGTATATTTATAATTATTACTATTAGCTAAGTTAGTTTTAAAGATTATTTAAGCTAAAAGTTATAAAATTAGTTTTTAAAGTTACTTTTAAACTCTATATATATTAAGAAAAGGTTTAGATTTATATTATTAACTTTATTCTAAATTAAGCTTACTATATATTAGAAGTTTATATTTAAATTATAGATACTAAGTATAGTACTAACTAATCTTTAGAGCTAGTCTAAAAGTTTTTTATAAAGGCGTAGATTATAGAGTTAAAAAGACTAGTAAAGGTTATTAGTAATATTAGTAAATTCTAAAATAAATAAAGCTTAAGTAGCTTTAGTAGTAAAAAAGCTTAAAACTTTAAGTTTAAAATAAAGTATAAAGAGATTATAGAATTAAGATTTAGTACTACTAATAGTATTTTAGTTACTAAAGTAGTAGTAAAGTATAAAAAAGTATATAAATTTATTATTATAAATATAAGTAACTCTATTAAGAATAGTAAAATAAGTCTAAGCTAATCTAAAGTAAGTATATATTATAATATTAGCTTAAAATAAGCTAAAGAGGTTTTTATTTCTATTAGCTATAAAGTAGTCTAATATAGCTTAGATAAAAGATTAAATATCTAATAATTTACTTATTTCTAAAATCTTTAAGATTTTTACAAACTAGTTTTCTTTCTTACTATAATTATATAAATTTTTATATACTACTTATTTATTAAAAATATATTATTTAGCTATAAAGTTATAGTAAAAGAATTGTTTAGCTTTATATTTTTTTAAGCTTTATAGTAGTATTTAAATATTATCTTAGTTAAGAATTAGTAGGCTTTATATAGTAAGATTAAACTCTAGTAGATTAAAATAGTTAAGGTTTTAAGTTACTAATAAAAGTAAATCTTTTATATTTAACTATTTAACTAGTAAGTAGTAAAGTTTATAAGTTATTAAATAGAGTTAGTTATAAAAAGTTATAACTTATATACTTTAAGTATTATATTATTTAACTAGGTTATGTTATTTTATATCTTTTTAATAAATATAGTTAAAAAGTACTTTATTTTATTAGTAGATTTTAGTAATTTATTACTAGAAATTAGTAGTTTAGCTTTTTTATTTAGTTAAAGCGTTTTTAAGTTATTTTACTTTATTAGCTACTTAGAGTAAATTATTTTAGAGATTATATACGTAAGATACTATTAAGCTAATAGATTATTTAAAATAAAGAATAAATCTTATAAGTATATAAGATCTTAGTAGTAAGTAATTATATAGTTTATTATTAGTTATTATTAAAAGATTAGATAAGAGTAGTATTTTTTATTATAGTTTAATACTTTTTAGAAGTAAGATTATTTTATATAGAGTTTTAGTATTAGAGAAAGTTATTATTAATAAACTTATAAACTTATAACTATAGTATAAAGCTTTATTTAGTAGTAAGTTAAGCTACTTTTAAGTTATTAAGTAGTATATTATCTATAAAGCTAATAGAAAGTATATAGTTATTTAAGTAAGTTTCTAAATTATTATTAAAAATAACTATTTTATTATTTTTATTTAAAATTAGTTTTATAAATAATAAGTTATAATAAATAGAAGTATCTCTAATAACTATAAGCTAGTCTCTTATAAAAGTATCTAGAAAAGCTTTTAGTATAGCTAAGTATACTTATATTATTATAAAGCGACTAGAGTTAAGTTATAGCTTATTTTTAATTAGATTTAAAAGTTTTATTTTTTAGTACGTAAAAAACTTTTTCTAAGTAGTATTTAAAGTAAAAATTAGCTTAGTTTTTTAAGTTTACTTAACTAAAAACCTAGATTTAGAGTACGTATTATAAACTTTATCTTAGAAAGCTAGTTATCTATAGTTTATCTTCTTTAAAGATATTATTATATCTTTATTATATTAAGCGCTATAGGTACTAGTATAAAAAAGATTTAGTTATATAGTAAAAAGAGTAGTAAAAGCTTAGAGTATAAATATTTATATAAAGTTTAGTAATTATTTTTTACTATAAAGTTATAGAAATTTACTTATTATAAGTTAAAAAGTAATACTACTACTTAAGCTACTACTTAATAAAAGTAAATTTATATCTAAATTTACGTAAAAAGTAGATATAATATCTAAAGTATTAGTACTTAAGTAAAAACTACTTAGTATAGTAGATTTATACTTAAACCTATTTAAAGAAAAAATATATTAAGATCTTAAGTACTAATATTTAAGTAAAAAACTACTTAGTATACTAGATTTATACTTAAATTTATATAGAAAAAAGGATTTTATAGTCTAGCCTCTATAATATACTTAGTATATATAAGGGAGTTAACTCTTATATCTTTTATTTTCGCACTAATATTAGTAAGTTTACAATTTACTAATATTATAAACTTACTAATATTATAAACTTACTAATATTATAAACTTACTAATATTATAAACTTACTAATAT
>JALNQF010000431.1:0-30926 GCA_028456385.1 Ophiosphaerella korrae | reverse complement strand
AGCTAATTTATTTGTAGAGTTAATTTAAGTTAAAAATTGTAACTTTTTTTTAGTCTTTTTTTTCGTGTTACCCTACTATAGTAGCCTTTCTTACTATAGTTAAAATACGTAAAGTCTTTATTCATCCTTTTCTTTCTATCCTTATTTGCGTTAAGGATTATAGAGTCTCTAGTATCCTAGTTTCTAGTTTAGTTACTATATTTGTTCTTTTTCTATTCTTAAAAGTTATTATTAATTTAGATTACTTACTACTTTAGAGCTTCTAATATTCTAGGTTTTTCTATATATATTATTTTATAACTAGTTGTTACTAGGGTTAACTTCCTAGTACCTAGGAGTATTAGTAGATTACAAGGTAATAGTAAAAGCTTAGAAGAAGATCTACAATAACTATAAACAATAGAAGATATTTTACAACTATCTTGTATTAGCGTTCTATAGTTAAAGGATTAAATTACTAATACTATCCTAATAATACGTATCTTACTAACTATATACCTATATTTCTTAGCTAGCTTTATACTTCGTGTTTACTAAGATCGCAAATTACAAATTTATTACGTACTTAGCTTTATACTTTATATTTACTAAGATCGTAAATTATAAATTTATTACGTACTTAGCTTTATACTTTGTATTTACTAAGATTACAAATTATAAATCTATTACATATCCTTATTATAGTTAGCTTCCTAACCTAGTTTATCTTCTTAGAAGTTATACGTGTTGTTATTATTTATAGCAAGGCTTATTAGTTTAAATTAGCTTTCCCTTATTATAGCTGTAATACTATTTCTCTCTTTAGATAGGTTCTTGTTTCTCTATCCTAGGCCTAAGGTTATTAGTCTAGTTTCTTTATTTATTTCTAGCTCTTTATTATTCTCTATATCTTCGCATTCTAATCGCAACAAACTTCTTTTTATTACTTATATTACTTGTAATAAGGTTAAAATATTCCCTTATACCTATTATACTTAATTAAAACTTACTTACCTTATATCTTTAAAGAATAACAAACACTATAACAAGTATATTATAGCTAATATTTAATATAAGTATACACTATCTAGTGTTTCTCTTATAGAGTATAAGTACTTAATTTCTATATAGTCTCTTCTTACTAAATTATATAGGGCAAGCTATTAACTAAGCTTAAGAAATACTATTGTTATAGCTTATAGAAGCTAAAGCTAAGTATAAGCTAACTCTTTATAAGCTAGTAGATCTTTATTCTTATATTAAGCGTCTTTATAAGATAAAGGCTTATAATAACACTAAATTATCTAAATAGTCTTATACCTTAGAGGCTAAGATAGACTTTAAAGATATAGTTTAGGCTACTCTAGTTCCTATTATATTAGACGTTCCTAACGCCTCTTTATTTAGCGCTAGTAGTATTAATTTTCTTAGTTTACTATAAGGCGTTCTAGAAAGTTTTAACTTTAGAACTCCTCTAGTTTCTTAGAGTAATTAAGGTTATCCTCTAGTTCCTATGTTTTTTCCTATAGTTGTCCTTTTTTATCTATTCCTATCTATTCTACTAAGTAGTAGTTCCTACTATTATAGAACTAGTATACTAGGATTTTCTTAACTTCTTATTCCTCCTATTCTCTATACGTATCTACTTTATACACTAGTAGTTTTACTTTTTATAGTACTTATTCTAGTAAAGCTACGTAGAACGTTAAGTATATCTTTATCTTATTTAGTAGCTTTAATTTAAATATAACTAGTATAACTTCTTTCTCTACTTTATATAGTCTTATCTTAACGTAGTCTAGTTTTAAACTTAGTTATTTACTCTTAATATTCTTTTATACTAACTATACTTTTTCTCTCTCTCTAAATTAAAGTTCTTTTTTATACTTTTTATTATAGTACTTTATAATTTAGTTATATAGAAACTCTACGTCTTATCTTAGTTAGTTATATATATCTTTAAGTTTATTAGCAAAGTTTTCTCCTCTTAGAAACTAAGATATTTAATCTCTTAGTGTCTAGTATATATTAGGTTTAAATCTATAGTTTATAAAGAAAAGTAATACTCTTATTACTATATTCTTTACGCTATTATATACTAACTATACTATAAGTAGTAACTATACCTAGTTGTTCTAGTTATAGTTAAAGTAGTATCTTAAGTATTATTCTACTATCTAATTTATTTATTTAGATTGTCTATCTATTTATAGATAATATACTATAGATATTACGTATCTTATTCCTAATTACGCTATTATTATTCCCTATAGTTTTAATATAAATCGTATATCTCTATCTATAATAATCTTGTCTAGTAGACTATATTAACTAATTATAGTTCCTAGAACCTAGTATATAGTAACTTCTATCCTACTTTTCTCTTTATAGAGTCTAAAGTATAAGTACTTTATAAGTTTATCTACTATTATTAAGATTCTATTATACTTAACTCCTAATATTAGATCTTTAGACTTAGGTAGCTTTGTAATAAAGTCTATTATAATAACTCCCTATAGTTATTCTAGTATTTCTACTAGTTATAATATTCTATATAGTGCGTATCTATTATATTTATTCTTATAGTATTCTATATAGTCTTATAGTACTTCTATTACTAATTGTCTTACTTTTAGAATATAATAGTCTTGTAGTAGTCTATCTAATATTTTCTTAATTCCTTAGTACTTATATACTAGTAATTTATAGAATTATTATATAAATTCTCTCTAAATCTTCTTTAGAATATATATTCTTCTATAAGCTTATATAAGTCCTTCTTAGGTTTCTAGTTTCTCTATTTCTTTAGATACTTCTTTTATTACTTTCTAAATCTATTTATCTAGCTTACTACTTGTTCTCTTAAGTGTTATAGCTATTTTAAGTATATTTAAGACTAAATATCCTTCTTTATTCTTAACTAGAACTATACTAGTAGCGCTTACTTCTTCTTATAAGTCTAGTCTTTTACTAAAGGCGTCTATAAATTAATTATCTTTCCCTTTTATATATATAATTTCTATATTAAATATTAATAAGTATTTCTACTATCTTATATAGCGTTATAATAGCTCTTTATTTATTATAAATCCTATAAGATTCTTATAATCTATATAGACCTTTATCTAATATTTTACTCTTTATAAATATACTCTCTATTACTTAAATACTTTATAGATTACTAGTATCTCTTTATTATAGATTAAGTAGTTAAGTTCTACTATCTTTATTTTCTTAGAGAAGTACTTAACTAGATATTCTTTTTTAGTTTCTAGGTCTTCCTATATTAGTGCTATTCTATAGACTAAATTAGATACGTCTATTTTTACTATTACTAGTAAGTCTAGGTTATATATTCTAATAACTAGGTTCTCTATAAATTTCTTCTTAATTTTTCTAAATACCTTGTTATATTCCTTTATCTATTTAAATAGCGTATCCTTCTTTATAAAGTTTATTATAGGTTCTATATCTTTAGACTATCTTACTATTAACTTTTTATAAAAGTTAGCTAGTCTATAAAATTATTGTACTTCTTTTAGGTTTCTTAGTATTAGCTATTTATTAATTAACTTAATCTTTTTAAGATTAATCTTAATCTTTCCTAGTTCTATAATAAACCCTAGAAAATCTATTTCCTTTATATAGAACTTGCACTTTCTTATTTTAAGAAATATCTTAGCTTCTACTAGTTTTTCTAGTACTTTATATATATATTATACGTATTCTTCTTCTATTTTAGAAAATATAAGGATATTATCTAAGTATATAAATATAAATATATCTAAGTACTCTCTTAGTACTATATTAATTCTTTCTTAGAATACTACTAGTATATTTATTAAGCTAAATAGTACAACTATATATTTATATAATCTTTATTATATTCTAAATACTATTTTCTATTTATTACCTTTTTTAATTCTAATTTAGTAATAGGCGTTCTAGATATCTAATTTTATAAAGATTATTACTTTTTATAGCTTATCTTATATTATATCTATTTTTAGTAATAGGTATTAGTTCTTACTTATAACTACGTTAGTTTTTTTAAAATCTACGTAAAGTCTTTTATTATTTATCTCTTTCTTATCTATAAAGATAAGTCTATATACTACTAAAGACTTAGATTCTCTTATCTATCCTTTTTTTATTACGTTCTAAATAAATACTTATTTAATTTTTAACTCTTCTTCTATTTTTTAGTAGACTAGGCTCTATCTTACGTCTTTTCCTTCTTTAGTTTCTACTACTAGATCCTATAGCTAGTATTCTAGAAGGTAATCTTTAGGTTCTATAAGTTGTTCTTCTTAATTTTTATATTCTTCTAGGAATTCTCCTTTATAGGTGTTCTTATAGGCCTTTAACGTGTCTATTCTACTATAGTTAATCTTCTCTATTCTCTAATTAATGTATAGGTTAGTTATCTACAACTATAGTATACCTAATATTATATCTTGTTTATTATTAATTATTGTTATATCTATAACTATATTCTTAATTTCTAGTCTTTCTAACCTTAGTATTAAAGGTACTATTTTAAACTATATAGGTTCCTAGAATAGTTTTCCTTTAATTATACTTAGTTATTAAGAGTATTTCTTTATTATATACTTTATTTCCTATATTTTTATAAACTTCTTTAATATAAAGTTTCTTGTAGCTCTACTATTAATTATTAATTATACTTTCTTTCTTTAGTATATACCTATTTTTGTAATATATAGGCCTCTTATACCTTTTAGTTTTTTTTACTTAGGTAACTTTGTAAATTATCTATCTTTCTAGGGCTATAGGCCTACTTTAAGTTTATATTCTTTGTATTTTAGATATTTATTGTATATATATTTATACTATAGTCCTCCTTAGACGTATTTCTTAGATAGTTTTAGGCTAGGTCTTACTACTATATATCTATCTTCTAGGATTATTTCTTATCCTTAGATATTTTCTACTAGAATTACTCTTATATAGTTATAGCTTCTTCTCCTTATAAGCTATATATTGTTATTTACTTTAAGGTTCTTATGTATAATATAATTCTTATCTAGGTATAATATCTATAATACTTTAAAGTATACTAGATGTTTTAGATCTATTATTTTATTATTCTCTTCTTAGTATTTATTTTTACTAGGTATATCTATTATTAAGATATAGTATACTACTAGTACTCTTAGTATATAGGCTTTGTTAATCTATTATATCTTTCTTATAAGGTATTACTATTCTTTTTATATTAGTATTCTTCTTACTATAACTATATATTACTTTATCTATTTCTAAAATAGTATAAACTTTATTTCTTTAGGATTGCGTTCTTTCTAGTCTTTATACGCTTCCTCTATACTTATAACTAGTAAGTATTTCTAAATAAATTTCTATTCTTTATTTTATTCCTTTATATCTATTATTATATAGCTATTATAGCTATATATTATTAGCTAGGTATACTCTATACCTCTTATACTAACTTATCTTTTACTTACTTATAGTCTTTTAGAAGTAGTTATAGTAGTCTCTTTATCTAGTACTAGTTCTTTAGCCTAGATTAATAGTACTAGAGGCTTTTCCCTTTCTAGATCTTCTACTAGTAAGTCTATTACTTAGGCTATCTCTTCTAGCTAAGCTTTTATTCCTTTCTTTATTATAGCTACTTTATATCTCTATTTTTATAAGAACTATACTACTCTTTACTTACTAGAAAGATATATATAGTAGTTATTATTATAATAAAAGGTCTAATAGAGTATTGTATATTGTACTTCTTTACTCTTAGCTACTTTTTCCTAAAGTTTAGCTTATACTTATAGTGCTTCTTTCTTCTTTTTAGTTATCTTTAACTAGGTTTCTTTTTTTAGGTCCTTACTTTTATAGTCTTTTATAAAGTATCCTAGTTTTCTATATTTATAGTATACTATATCTTTTTTCTTTTTTAATTAGTAATTTTTTGCGTAGTAGCCTAGTTTACTATAATTAAAGTACGTAAAGTCTTTACTCTTCTTTTTTCTTTTATCTTTGTTTATATTAAGGACTATAGGGTCTCTCTTATTATAATTCTAGGTATAACCTCTATATTTATTCTTCTTCTATTTTTAAAGATTATTGTTAATTTATATTACCTATTACTTTAGAGCTTCTAGTATCCTTAGCTTTTCTATATATATTATCTCGTATTAGATTTTTAAGTTAAGTCCTTATTTAAATTATAATATTAAGGCTAACTTATTTTATTCTATATTCTATAATAGTTATTTAAATTATAATATATACTTAGGAATACTCTAACTTTGTGTAAGCTTCTCTAGCTATTCTTTAGCTTATTAGGTAACGTCTATATCTCTAAATACTACCTTTATTTATTTAGTAAAGTATTTATAACTTCTAAAAATAGCTCTAGTTTTATCTTTTTAGGTTATTAGAGAATATATTGTATAATCTATCTAGTAAGGTTTATACTATCTTATTGCGTCTTCTTTAAGGTGTAATCTAATATATATTACTTTCTTTTCTTCTATATTAAAGTATAGTACTTGTATATCTATTTAGAGTTATACTAAAGCTATAAAAGGTCTTAGTTTCTCTCTTATTTTATTAAACTTCTTAAGGATAGGTATCTTTAGTAGTTTCTTCGTCGTACTTATTACTAGGCGTTACGTAATTAGTTCTATCTAGTTTTAGCCTTTAATAATAGCCTTAATTTATACTTTGTTTTACTTCGCGTAGTCTTAAAGCTCCTTGTTCTACGTTTCTAAGGCGTTAATTACTATCTTTATATCTTTTTTATTTAAAATTAGGTTATTAATTTAGTCTTTAATTGTTTCCTATATAGTACTATTAGACTTATAACTACTCTTAAGGGCTTTACTAGTTTTAGTTAAACTTTCTACTATTATATTAGCTAAACTATACGTTACTTACGCTTTACTTCTCGCAATAACTAAATTAGTAAGGTATAACTAGTTGTTACTAGGGTTAACTTCTTAGTACCTAGAAGTGTTAGTAGATCGCGAAGTAATAGTAAAAGCTTAAAGGGGGATCTATAATAACTATAAATAATAGAAGATATTTTGTAACTATCTTGTATTAGCGTTCTATAGTTAAAAGATTGAATTACTAATACTATCCTAATAATACGTATCTTACTAACTATATACTTATGTTTCTTAGCTAGCTTTATACTTTATATTTACTAAGATCGCGAATTACGAATTTGTTACGTGCTTAGCTTTATACTTTATATTTGCTAAGATCGTAAATTATAAATTTATTACGTGCTTAGCTTTATACTTTGTGTTTGCTAAGATTGTAAATCGCGAATCTATTACGTATCTCTATTGTAGTTAGCCTCCTAACCTAGTTTGTCTTCTTAGGGGTTATACGTGTTGTTATTATTTGTAGTAGGGCTTATTAGTTTAAATTAGCTTTCCCTTGTTATAGCTATAATATATTTTATATTAAATTTTTATATTAAGTCTTTGTTTAAATTATAATATAAGAGCTAATTTATTCTATTCTATATTTTAGCTTAGTTATTTAAATTATAATATATATTCTAGAACGCTCTTACTTTATATAAGCCTCTTAAGTTTCTCTTTAGCTTATTAGGTAATATCTATATCTCTAAATACTACTCTTATTTATTTAGTAAAGTATTTATAACTTCTAAAAATAGCTTTAGTTTTATCTTTTAAGGTTATTAGCGAGTACGTTATATAATCTATCTAGTAAGGCTTATACTATCTTATTACGTCTTCCTTAAGGTATAGTCTAATATATATTACCTTCTTTTCCTCTATATTAAAGTATAGTACTTATATATCTATCTAGAGTTATACTAATACTATAAAGGGCCTTAGTTTTTCCTTTATTCTATTAAACTTCTTAAGGATAGGTATCTTTAGTAGTTTCTTTGTTGCACTTATCTCTAATTATTAGGTAATTAGTTCTATTTAGTTCTATCCTTTAATAATAGCTTTAGTTTATACTTTATTCTACTTTAAGTAGTCTTGTAGTTCCTTATTTTACGTTTCTAGAGCTTTAATTACTATTTTTATATCTTCTTTATTATTAATTAGTTTATTTATATAATCCTTAATTATCTCCTATATAGTACTATCTAACCTATAACTACTCTTAGGAGCTTTACTTATTAAACTTTCTACTATTATATTAGCTAGACTATGCGCTACTTACGCTTTACTTCTTGTAATAACTAAATTAGTAAGGTGTAATAGGCTTACTAGGGTCGACCTCCTAATAGCCTAAAGAGTATTAGTAAATTAAGAGGTAATAACAAAAGTTTATATTATAATCTATAATATACTATAAATAATAGAAGATGTTTTACAACTATCTTGTAATATCGCTTGTAGTTAATAATTAAATTACTAATACTATCCTAATAATAGGTATTTATTACTAACTATATACCTACGTCTCTTAGCTAGCTTTATACTTCGTGTTTACTAAGATCGCAAATTACAAATCTATTACGTGCCTAACTTTATACTTTGTGTTTACTAAGATTGCAAATTACAAATCTATTACGTATCTCTATTGTAGTTAGTTTCTTAGCTAAGTTTATTACCCTATAGGTTATACGTGCTTTTGTTATCTATAGTAAGGCTAACTAGTTCGAATTAGTCTTCTATTGTTATAGCTGTAATATAAATAGATTTAAAGAAAAACTAAAAAAACTTCTAAAGAAATAAAAAAGCTTAAAATCTAAGAAGGACTTATAAAAGCTTATAGAAGAACGTATATTCTAAGAAAGATATAAATAGAGTTTATATACTAATTTTATAAACTACTAGTATATAGATACTAAAGAATTAATAAAACCCTAGATAGACTACTATAAGACTACTATATTCTAAAAGTAAGATAACTAGTAATAGAATTACTATAAGACTATATAGAATATTATAGAAATAAGTATAGTAGATACATACTATATAGAATACTATAACTAGTTAAAGTACTAGAATAACTATAAGAAGTTATTATAATAGACTTTATTATAAAGTTACTTAAGTTAAAAGACTTAATATTAGGAGTTAAGTATAATAGAATCTTAATAATAGTAGATAAACTTATAAAGTACTTATACTTTAGACTATATAAAGAGTAAAGTAGGATAGAGGTTACTATATACTAGGTTCTAGGAACTATAATTATCTAGTATAGTATCTTAGATAAGATTATTATAGATAGATACGTAAGATTTATATTAAAACTATAGAGAATAATAATAGTATAAATACGAATTTAGTATATAATATTAATAGTATATTACCTATAAATAGATAATTAGAATGTATAAATTAGATAGTAGAATAATACTTAAGATACTACCTTAACTATAACTAGAATAATTAGGTATAGTTACTACCTATAGTATAGCTAGTATATAATAGTTTAAAGAATATAGTAATAAGAGTATTACTCTTCTTTATAAATATAGATTTAACCTTAACACTTACTAGATACTAAGAAATATAGAATCTTAGACCTTAAGAGGAGAAAACCTTATAAATAAATTAATAGATATATATAATTAACTAAGATAAGACGTAGAATTCTTATATAATTAAATAGTAAAGTACTATAATAAATAATACTAAGAAGGACCTTAATTTAGAGAGAGAGAAAAAGTATAGTTAGTTAGGAAAAATATAAAAAGTAAACAACTAGGTTCTAAACTAGATTACGTTAAGATAAAACTATATAAAATTAAGAAAAAAGTTATACTAGTTATATTTAAGCTAAAGCTACTAAATAAGATAAGGATATACTTAACGTTCTACGTAGTACTACTAGAAAAAGTACTCTAAGAAGTAGAACTACTAGTGTACGAAGTAGACATATATAGAGAATAAGAAGAATAAGAAGTTAAAGAAATCTTATAGTACTAGTTCTATAATAGAAGGAACTACTACTTAGTAAAATAAATAGGTACTAATAAAAAAAGGTAACTATAGGAAGAAATATAGGAACTAGAAGATAACTTTAACTACCTTAAGAAACTAGAAGAGTTCTAAAGTTAAAACTCTCTAGACTACTTTATAGTAAATTAAGAAAATTAATATTACTACTACTAGATAGAGAGGTAATAAGAATACTTAATATAATAGAAGTAAGAGTAGACTCTATAATAGCTTTAAAATTAAGCTTAGACTCTATAAAGATAGCTTACGTAATAGACTTCTTATTATTTAAGGTTTTTATCTTATAAAGATAAACTAAGTAAGTATAATTTTCTACCTATATACTTAGAATCTAGTTACGTTCCTTTTTAGCCTCTATAATCTATTTAGATAGTTTATCTTAAGTATAGTTAATAGCTCTCTCTATTATAAATAAGTATAGATATATAAATAAGTCTTATTACCTTATACTTTACTAGAGATACGCTAGTAAAGTTATAAGATAAATAAGTATTAGTATAAATATACGCCTTATAAGCTTTACTATATTTTAAAGAAATATAATCTATAAGAGGATTTAAGGACTTATAATAAGAATAAAGAAATATTATAATACTATAGCGTAATACCTAATCTACTAATTAAAGATAGTAAAGAGTAGACTTAGTAGGTATAAGAGAAGATAAAGAACTTAATATTAATAAAGAAACTAGATTAATAACCTTAGCCTTAGGATAAGAAAATAAGGGCCTACTTAGAAGGGGGAATAGTGTTATAGGCGTAACAAGAGAAATTAAGATAGAACTAATTAATCTTAACTTAGACGCTAATAAAGTATAAGATAAGTAGAGTAATAACTTAGATTAGAAAGTATACTACAATTTAAATACGTAAGACGTAAAGTAATCTATAAATATATATAATAGATTAAAGTAATCTATAACTACGTATAATAGATTAGAGTAATTTATAAATACGTATAATAGATTAAAGTAATCTATAACTACGTATAATAGATTAGAGTAATCTATAAATACGTATAATAGATTAGAGTAATCTTGTTATAGGCGTAACAAGAGAAATCAAGATAGAACTAATTAGTCCTAACTTAGGTACTAACAAAGTATAGGACGAGCAAGGTAACAACCTTAATTAGAAGACTACTTATAACTAGGACACGTAGTAGTAATCTATAGTTACGTGTAAATAGATTAGAGTAATCTATAATAATATACGAATAGATTAAAGTAATCTATAGTTACGTACTAATAGATTAGTAGTAATCTATATTGTTATATAAATAGTTTAATATAAGTATATAGTTAATAAGATACGTATTATTAGGATAGTATTAGAAATCTAATCTCTAACCTAGAACGCTAATACTTAATATTGTATACATAAATTAACTATTATTTATAGTTATTACTAATTATAATAAAAGCTTTTGTTATTACCTTGTAATCTACTAATAACCTAGGGGTTATTAGGAAGTTAACCCTAGTGCACCTATTATACCTTACTAATTTAGTTATTACGAGAAGCAAAGCGTAAGTAGCGCATAGTCTAGCTAACACGATAGTAGAAAGTTTAACTAAATAAGTAGCTAAAGTACCTATAAGTAGTTATAAATTAGAAAGTATAGTATAAAAAATAATTAAAAATTATATAAATAATCTAATCTTAGAAAAAGAAGATATAAAGATAGTAATTAACGCTTTAGAAACGTAGAATAAAGAACTATAAGACTATATAAAGTAGAATAAAGTATAGATTAAAGCTATTATTAAAGGTTAGAACTAGATAGAACTAATTACTTAAAGACTAGAAATAAGTACAATAAAGAAACTACCTAAGATACCTATCTTTAAAAAATTTAATAGAATAAGAGAGAAACTAAGACCTTTTATAGTATTAGTATAACTCTAGATAGATATATAAGTACTATACTTTAATATAGAAGAAAAAAAGGTAATATATATTAAAATAGACCTTAAAGAAGATATAATAAGATAGTTTAAACCTTACTAGATAGATTATACAATATATACTCTAATAATATAAAAAGATAAAACTAGAGCTATTTTTAGAAGTTATAAATACTTTACTAGGCGAATAAGAGTAGTATTTAGGAATATAGATATTACTTAATAAGTAGAAAAAAAGCTTAAAAGGCTTATATAAAACAAAAGTATTTCTAAATATATATTATAGTTTAAATAACTATTATAGAATATAGAATAGAATAAATTAGCCTTAATATTACAATTTAAATAAAGAATAAATATAAAAATCTAATACAAAATAATCTATATAGAGAAACCTATAATACTAGAAGCTCTAAAATAGTAGGTAATATAAATTAATAACAATCTTCGAGAATAGAAGAAAAATAAGTATAGTAGCTAACCTAGAAACTAGGATATTAGAGACCCTATAATCCTTAACACTAATAAAAATAAAGACTTTACATACTTTAACTATAGTAAGAAAGGCTACTATATAAAAGATTACTAATTATAAAAAAAGAAAGATATAGTATACTATAAATATAGAAAACTAAGACACTTTATAAAAGATTATAGAAGTAAAGACTATAAGAAAGATAAAGAAGCCTAGTTAAAAATAACTAAAGGTAAGAAGGAAGTACTAAAAGTATAGGCTAAACCTTAAGAGAAAGTAGCTAGAAGTAAAAAACTATATTATATAATACTCTATTAGACCTTTTATTATAAAGATAACTACTATATATATTAATCTAGTAAAGAGAGAGTAGGATAGTTCCTATAGAAAAATAAAGTAGTAGTAATAAAAGAAAGTAGAATAAAAGTATAGCTAGAAGAAATAGCTTACGTAATAGACTTACTAGTAGAAGACTTAGAAAGGGAAGAGCCTTAGACTCTATTAATCTAGGCTAAAGGACTAGTATAAAATAAAGAGACTACTATAGCTTTCTCTAAAGGACTATAAGAAAGTAAGAAATAAGTTAGTATAAAAGGTATAGAATACGCCTAGTTTATAATATATAGCTATAATAGCTATATAATAATAGATATAAAAAGATAAAATAAAAAATAGAAGTTTATTTAGAAATACTTACTAGTTATAAGTATAAAGGAAGCGTATAAAGACTAGAAAGAGCGTAATCTAAAAGAAATAAAGTTTATACTATTTTAAGAATAGATAAAATAATATATAGTTATAGTAAGAAGAATACCTATATAAAGAGAATAGTAATTCTTTATAAAAAAAACGTAATAGATTAATAAAGCCTATATACTAAGAGTACTAGTAGTATACTATATTCTAATAATAGAAACACCTAGAAAAAACAAATACTAGGAAGGAGATAATAAAATAATAGACCTAAAATATCTAGTATATTTTAAAGTATTATAGATATTATACCTAGATAAGAATTATATTATATATAGGAACTCTAAAGTAAATAATAGTATATAGCTTATAAGAAGAAGAGGCTATAACTATATAAGAGTAATTCTAGTAGAAGATATCTAAGGATAAGAAATAATACTAAAAGAGGGTAATATAGTAGTAAGGCCTAGACTAAAATTATCTAAGAAATACGTCTAAGGAGGACTATAGTATAAATATATATATAATATATATCTAAAGTACAAAGAATATAAACTTAAAGTAAGCCTATAGCCCTAGAAAAATAGATAATTTATAAAATTACCTAAGTAAGAATAGCTAGAAGGTATAAGAGGCCTATATATTACAAAGACAAGTATATACTAAGAGAAAGTAGTATAATTAATAATTAATAGTAGAGCTACAAAGAACTTTATATCTAAGAAGTTTATAAAAATATAAGGAATACGTTATATAATAAAGAAATACCTTTAATAATTAAGTATAATTAAAGGAAAACTATTCTAAGAACTTATTAAGTTTAAAATAGTTCTTTCTACACTAGAACTAGAAAGGATAATAATTAAGAATATAGTTATAGATATAACAACAATTAATAAAGAATAAGATATAATATTAGAGATACTATAGTTATAAATAACTAACCTATATATTAATTAAAGAATAGGAAAAATTAACTACTATAAGATAGATATATTAAAGGCTAACATAAGCACCTATAAAGGAGAATTCTTTAAAAAATACAAGAAATAAGAAAAATAGCTTATAGAACCTAAAGACTATCTTCTAGAATATTAGCTATAAGACTTAGCGATAGACCTAGAAAAAGATAAAAACGTAAGATAGAGCCTAGTTTATAGAAAAATAGAAGAAGAATCTAAGATTAAACAAGTATTTATTAAAAACGCAATAAGAAAAAGATAGATACAAGAATCTAAATCCTTAGTAGTATATAGACTTATATTTATAGATAAGAAAAAGATAAGTAATAAAAGACTTTACGTAGATTTTAAAAAAACTAACGCAATTATAAATAAGAACTAATACCCCTTACTATAAATAAACAAAATACAAGATAAACTATAGAAAGTAAAGATCTTTATAAAACTAGATATCTAAAACACTTACTACTAGATTAGAATTAAAAAGAGTAATAAATAGAAAATAGCGTTTAGAATATAATATAGACTATATAAATACTTAGTTATACCTTTTAGATTAATAAACGTACTAGTAGCCTTCTAAGAAAGAATTAATATAGTACTAAGAGAGTACTTAGATATATTTATATTTATATACCTAGACAATATGTTTATATTCTTAGAAATAGAAGATAAACACGTACAATATATATATAAGGTATTAGAGAAACTAGTAGAAAATAAGCTATTTCTTAAAATAAGAAAATACAAGTTCTATATAAAAGAAATAGATTTCCTTAGATTTATTATAGAACTAGGAAAGATTAAAATTAATCTAGAAAAGATTAAGTTAATTAACAAATAGCTAACACTAAAAAACCTAAAAGAAGTATAATAATTTTATAGGTTAGTAAATTTTTATAGAAAGTTAATAGTAAGATAGTCTAAAGATATAAAACCTATAATAAAACTTATAAAGAAAGATACGCTATTTAAATAGATAAAAGAATACAATAAAGTATTTAATAAGATTAAAAGAAAGTTTATAGAAAACCTAGTTATTAGAATATATAACCTAGACTTACTAGTAATAGTAAAAATAGATATATCTAACTTAGTCTATAGAATAGTACTAATATAGGAAGACCTAAAGACTAAATAAGAATACTTAGTTAAATACTTCTCTAAGAAAATAAAGCTAGTAGAGCTTAACTACCTAATCTATAATAAAGAGATACTAGTAATCTATAAAGTATTTAAATAATAGAGAGTATACTTATAAAGAGTAAAGTACTAAATAATAGTTTATATAGACTATAAGAACCTTATAAAATTTATACTAAATAAAGAATTATTATAATACTATATAAGATAGTAAGAATTCTTATTAATATTTAACCTAGAAATTATATATATAAAAGAGAAAGATAACTAATTTATAGACACCCTTAGTAGAAGACTAGACCTATAAGAAGAAGTAAACGCTACTAGTATAGTTCTAGTTAAGAATAAAGAAAGATACCTAGTTTTAAATATACTTAAAATAGCTATAATACTTAAAAGAAAGAGTAGTAAGCTAGATAAATAAATTTAGAAAACAACGTAAGAAGTATCTAAAGAAATAGAAAAACTAGAAATCTAAGAAAGATTTATATAAGCCTATAGAAGGATATATATTCTAAAGAAGATCTAAAGAGAATTTATATAATAATTCTATAAATTACTAGTATATAGATACTAAGGAATTAATAAAACCTTAGATAGACTACTATAAAACTACTATATCTTAAGAGTAAGATAGTTAGTAATAGAAGTACTACAAGACTATATAGAATATTATAGAAATAAGTATAGTAGATACGTACTATATAGAATACTATAACTAGTTAAAGTACTAAAATAACTATAAGGAGTTATTATAATAGACTTTATTACAAAGTTACTTAAGTCTAAATATCTAATATTAGGGGTTAAATATAATAGAATCCTAATAATAGTAGATAAGCTTATAAAGTATTTATACTTTAAACTATATAAAGAAAAAAGTAGGATAGAAGTTACTATATACTAGATTCTAGAAACTATAATTAGTTAATATAGACTACTAGACAAGATAATTATAGATAGAGATATAAGGTTTATATTAAAACTATAGAGAATAATAATAGCGTAGCTAGGAGTTAAATACGTAATATTTATAGTATACTACTTATAAATAGATAGATAATTAGAATAAATAAATTAGATAGTAGAATAGTACTTAAGATACTACCTTAACTATAACTAGAATAATTAGGTACAACTACTACTTATAGCACAATTAGTATATAATAGCGTAAAGAATATAGTAATAAGAGTATTACTTTTTTTTATAAACTATAGATTTAACTTTAGCGTATATTAAATACTAAGATAGGAAGTATCTTAGTTCTTAAGAGGAGAAAACCTTACTAATAGACTTAGAGATATATATAATTAACTAAGATAGGACGTAGAGTTCTTATATAATTAAATAGTAAAATACTATAATAGAAAATATTAAGAAGGACCCTAATTTAGAGATGGAGAAAAAGTATAGTTAGTATAAAGGAATATTAAAAGCAAATAACTAAGTTTAAAATTAGATTACGTTAAAATAGGACTATATAAAATTAAGAAGAAAGTTATACTAGTTATATTTAAACTAAAGCTACTAAGTAAAATAAGGATATACCTAACCTTCTACGTAGCGCTACTAGAGATAGTACTATAGAACGTAGAACTACTAGTATATAAAGTAGATACGTATAGAGAATAAAAAGAATAAGAAGTTAAGAAAATCCTATAATACTAGTTCTATAATAGGAGAAACTACTACTTAATAGAATAGATAGGTATAAACGAAAAAGGATAACTATAGGAAAAAACATAGGAACTAGAGGATAATCTTAACTACTCTAAGAAACTAGAGGAGTTCTAAAATTAAAATCCTCTAGAACGCCTAGTAGCGAACTAAAAAAACTAGTACTATTAACAACAAATAGAGAGATACTAGGAATATCTAATATAATAGGAGCTAGAGTAGCCTCTATAGTTATAAGAGGTCTAGGGTAAAAAGCTATTAGGGTATGCTTAGCGCTATCGACAAGCTCTACTAGGCTAAGTAACTAGCGCGTACTAGCTCTATTAGCTAGTATATTCTACTATATATAACTTAGTATAACCCTAAGCAAGTTCGAAGAACTTTAAGTAATAATAACTAGTATATATATTATATACTACTATAATAGCTTAACTAGCTATTAGCCCCTTTTTATTAGGATTAGCTTAGTAGTATACTATCTTTATAATAGTATCCTTAAGGTCTATCTTAGCCTCTAAAGTACAAGACTATTTAGATAATTTAGCGTTATTATAAGGCTTTATTTTATAAAAACGCTTAATATAAGAATAAAGATTTACTAGCTTATAAAGAGTTAGCTTATACTTAGCTTTAGCTACTATAAGCTATAATAATAGTATCTCTTAAGCCTAGTTAATAGCTCGCCCTATATAATTTAGCAAGAAGAGACTATATAGAAATCGAATACTTACACTCTATAAGAGAAATACTAGAAAGAGTATATTTATATTAAATACTAGTAAGAATATACTTGTTATAATACTTACTATCTTTTAAAGATATAAGACAAGTAAGCTTTAATTAAGTATAATAGGCGCAAGGAAATATTTTAACTCTATTACGAGTAACGTAAGTAATAAGAAGAAGTTTATTACGATTAGAATAAGAAGATATAGAGAATAATAAGGAACTAGAAATAAACAAAGAAACTAGACTAATAACCTTAGGCCTAGGATAGGAAAACAAGAACTTACCTAAAGAAGAGAATAGTGTTATAGTTATAACAAGAGAAAACTAACTTAAGCTAATTAGCTCTACTTTAGATAATAATAATACGTATAATCTATAGAGTAATAAACTTAATTAAGAAACTAACTATAATAGAGATATATAATAGATTTACAATTTATAATCTTAGTAAATACAAAGTATAAAGCTAAGTACGTAATAGATTTATAATTTATAATCTTAGCAAACACAAAGTATAAAGCTAGCTAAGAAATATAGGTATATAGTTAGTAGTAATACACATTATTAGGATAGTATTAGTAATTTAATCTCTAACTAAGAATACTAATACTTAATATTGTATATATAAATTAACTATTTTTTATAGTTATTGCTAATTACAATATAGACTTTTGTTATTAACTTTTAATCTACTAATAACCCTAATAGTTACTAGAAAGTTAACCTTAGTACACTTATTATAATATATCTCTCTAAACACCTATCTACGCTACTAAATCTTTAATTTATACTATAACTATTAGTTAGTAGGCTATAAAGACTTTATAGTACACTATATCTAATATATAAGTACTATTATTAGCTTAAGATACTCTAAGCTATTAAGTAATTTTATAATATATACTTAATCTACTACTATATAAAGAGCTTATAAGATAGTAAACTTAGTTACTTTTAACTTATACTAATTTTTTATATACTCTAGACTAATATCTTAGTAGACTATATTTAAGCCTTACTAGCTAGTAAAAATATTAGCTAGATTTATAAATATATCTTAGTAATTTACTACTACTTTATAAAAAGATACTATTTCTTCTCTTATAAGTCTCTAAAACCTAAAGAAGCTACCTAATATTTTATATCTATTTTTAAGCTTTATAGAGTTCTAATAAATATTATATCTAATAAAGAGATAACTTTTATTAGCTAATTCTAGTACTATATATATAAACGCCTCTATATTACGTAAAAGCTCTTAACTACCTACTACTTAGAAACTAATAGCTAAACTAAGTAAGTAAATTAAGCCTTAGAAATCTTTCTAAGGTAATATATTAACTACGCGTAGGATAACTAAGTAGCCTAGCTATACGTAGCTAAGTTTTAAGTAAATAATACTATTTATATATCTATTAAGATAACTCTATTTCTTATAAATCTAAAGTATTACTCTTATAGTAGTATATACCTTAGTAAAAATAATAAAGACTTACTAAATATAGCCTAATATAACTAATATATATAAGCTAATAAGCTACTTAATACTTATAGTAACTTAGTAGCCTACTTTAAGGAAAAAATACTCTAGGCGTAATAAAAGTAAGTAGCTTAAGCTAATACCTTTTACTAAAGTAGACTAGTATATAAAGTTAGTAACTAAGCTTATATTAGTATAGCTAATTAGAAAACTACTTACTTAACTCTAAAATTAGACTACTAATAAGTAAGCCTATACTTTATTAAAAGAGTTATCTATAATAGTAGAGTATATAAGCTAGTACTACTCTTAGAAATACTAAGTAAAAGTATATTCTTAGTCTTCTCTCTAAAACTTTTACGCCCTAGAAACTAGAAACCTTTACTAGATTAAAACTTACTATAGCTAATCTCTATTATTATTACTAATAAAGAAACTAGTAGTATATATAAAGAATACTTAGTAGAAGCTATCTTAGATATACGTTTTAAAGAGTATAGAAAATATATAAAATAGTACTACTTAGTCTACTAGACTAGCTATAATAAACTTATATAAGAGCTAGTAAAAGAATTTATAAAATATAAAGCTACTTTTAACTTTTACTAGAACTACTTAGAAAAAGCTAAACTACTAACTCTATATATACCTAAAAAATAGAGCTTTAATAAAGACGTAACCTATTAAAGTACTTTAGCTTACTAATAAGTATAAAAAAAACTTCTCTAAAGTATAATTACTACTTTTATCTCTAACTAGAACTACTTAAATAAGCTTAAAACTATTAATAAGTGTAAAAAAGCCCTATATAAAGTATATTTACAACTTTTAACTTTTACTAGAACTACTTAGAGAAGCCTAAAATACTAACTATATACTTAAAATAGAGCTCTAATAAAGATATAACCTAGTAGAGTACTTTAGTATTAGTAGGTATAAAAAAGCCCTCTAAAGTATAATTAAAAAACTTTACTACTAGCTAAAGCTAAATTATAGTATAAAAATAGTAAGAGTAGTTTACTTTAGCTAGTAAGTATAAAACTCTTTTTAAGTTAAGGCTTACTTTTACTACTATAGCTATAACTACTATACTCTCTTATAACTAGTTACGTATAAGTCTAGTTTACTATTATAGAATTTATAACTAGCTACTAAATTCCTAGCTAAGGCTACTCTACGCTACTTACTCTCTAATACTTATAAATATTAGGCTTACTAAGTCTTCTATATTAATAAACCTACTTATTATAAAGCTTATATTTATAGTAAGTACTTATATAGAGATTTAGTACTATTAAGTTACTTAGTAATATTAACTTTACTTTCTTTTATACTATATACAAATACTTTTAGGTTTAATTTTATTAGTATAAAGTAGAAGTAGTAAAAAAAAGTTTATAGTTAATATATTTTATATATAGAAGTTATATAAGTCTTAATTTTATACTAAAATTAGTAAAAACCTTAGCTCTATACTCTATAAATAACGATTTTAACTCTAAAAATAGTTAACTTCTTTAACTCTAACTACTACTACTACTACTTAATAGGTATTATTAGTTAATTAGAGCTCTTTTTAAGCTCTAGGAATTTACTCTTTAAAAGGAGAAAGATATATAAAAGAGTTATCTCTTATATCTTTTATTTTTATACTAATATTAGTAAGTTTATAACTTACTAATATTTAACTACCTTTTTACTTTTAGTTAGCGCTTAGTAAGCTACTAGGTATAACGTGTCTTACTACTCCTTAGCCTACACTACTCCTTAGCCTGCCCTACTAAAACTACCTATTTCTCTTTTATCTTATTAGCTATACTACTTACTTAATACGCTTAATTACCTTAAAGAAGTAAGAAAATACTCTTTATAACTAAATCTATTTAAAATAAAAATATAAAAAGTACTTGTAGTATTATAGCTATAATAAGAGAAAACTAATTTAAACTAATTAGCCCTACTATAGATAACGAAAGTACGTACAATCTATAAGGTAACGAACTTAACTAAGAAACTAATTATAATAGGAATACGTAATAAATTCGTAATTTGCGATCTTAGTAAATATAAAGTATAAAGCTAAATACGTAATAAATTTACAATTTACAATCTTAGTAAATACAAAGTATAAAGCTAGCTAAAGAGCCTAAGTATATAATTAGTAGTAATACCTATTACTAGGATAGTATTAGTAATTTAATTATTAACTACAAGCGACAATACTAAGATAGTTACAAAATATCTTCTATTATTTATAGCCTATTGTAGATTACTACTTAAACCTTTATTATTACCTCTTAATCTACTAACACCTTTTAGGCTATTAGGAAGTTAACCCTAGTAAGCCTATTACACCTTACTAATTTAGTTATTAAGAGAAGCGAAGCGTAAGTAGTGCGTAGTCTAGCTAATATAATAGTAGAAAGTTTAACTAAATAATTAAGTAAAGCTCTTAAAAGTAGTTATAAATTAAATAGTACTATATAAGAAATAATTAAGGATTGTATTAATAAATGAATTAATAATAAGGAAGATATAAAGATAGTAATTAAAGCTTTAGAAATATAGAACAAAGAACTACAAGACTACGTAAAGTAAAATAAAGTATAAATTAAAGCTATTATTAAAGGTTAGATTTAAATAGAACTAATTACCTAACAACTAGAAATAAGTATAATAAAGAAACTACCTAAGATACTTATTTTTAGAAAGTTTAATAGAATAAGGGAAGAATTAAGACCCTTTATAGTATTAGTACAACTCTAGATAGATATATAAGTACTATACTTTAATATAGAAGAAAAAAAGGTAATATATATTAGAATACACCTTAAAAAGGATATAATAAGATAGTTTAAACCTTACTAGATAGACTATATAATACACGCTCCTATAAACTAAAAAGATAAAACTAGAGCTATTTTTAGAAGTTATAAATACTTTACTAGGTAAATAAAAGTAGTATTTAGGGATATAGATATTACCTAACAAGCTAAAGAAAAACTTAAAAGACTAAAATAGAATAAGAGTATTCTTAAGTACGTATTATATTTTAAACAACTATTATAAAATATAGAGTAGAATAAATTAGCCTTAATATTACAATTTAAACAAAGATTAAATAAAAAAATCTAATACAAAATAATCTATATAGAGAAGCTTAGGATATTAGAAGCCTTAAAGTAATAGGTAATATAAATTAACAACAATCTTTAAGAATAGAAGAAGAACAAGTATAGTACCTAACCTAGAAACTAGGATACTAGAGACCTTATAATCCTTAACGCTAATAAGGACAAAAAGAAAAAGAAAAATAAAGACTTTACGTACTTTAACTATAGTAAGAAAGGCTACTACGTAAAAGACTACTAATTATAAAAGAAAAAAGATATAGTATATTATAAGTATAGAAAACTAAGATACTTTATAAAAGACTATAGAAGTAAGAACTATAAAAAAGATAAAGAAATATAGTTAAAAACGACTAAGAGTAAAAAAGAAGTACTAAAAGTATAGGCTAAACTCTAAAAGAAAGTAGCTAGGAGTAAAGAAATATAATACGTAATACTCTATTAGACCTTTTATTACAAAGATAACTACTATATATATCTTTTTAGTAAATAAGGAGTAGAGTATTTTCTATAGAAAAATAAAGTAGTAGTAACAAAGGAAAAAATAAAAGCGTAGCTAGAAGAGATAGTATATATAATAGACTTACTAATAGAAGACTTAGAAAGGGAAAGACCCTAGAATCTATTAATCTAGGCTAAAGAACTAGTACTAGATAAAGAGACTACTATAGCTTCTTCTAAAGAACTAAGAGAAAGTAAGAAATAAGTTAGTATAAAAAGTATAGAATACGCCTAGCTAGATATATATAGCTATAATAGCTATATAATAATAGATATAGAGAAATAAAATAAAGAATAGAAGTTTATTTAAAAATACTTACTAGTTATAAGTATAGAAGAAGCGTATAAAGACTAGAAAGACTACAATCCTAAAGAAATAAAATTTATACTATTCTAGGAATAGATAAAGTAGTATATAGTTATAGTAAGAAGAATACCTATATAAAGAGAATAGTAGTACCTTGTAAAAAAGACGCGATAGATTAATAAAGCCTATATACTAAGGATACTAATAGTATACTATATCTTAACAACAAATACACTTAGAAAAAGCAAGTACTAAGAAGGGGATAACAAAATAATAGATCTAAAATATCTAGTATATTTTAAAGTATTATAGATATTATACCTAGATAAGAATTATATTATATATAAAAACCCTAAAGTAAATAATAGTATATAGCCTATAAGGAAAAGAGGCTATAATTATACGAGAGTAATTCTAGTAGAAGATATCTAAAGATAGGAAGTAATTATAGAAAAAGGATACGTAGTAGTAAGGCCTAGACTAAAATTATTAAAGAAATACGTCTAGGGAGGACTATAGTACAAATATATATATAATAAATATCTAAGATATAAAGAATATAAACTTAAAGTAAGGCTATAGCCTTAGAAAAATAGATAATTTACAAATTTACCTAAGTAAGAATAGCTAGAAGGTATAGGAGGCCTATATATTATAAAAAAAGGTATATACTAAGAAAAGAAAGTATAATTAATAATTAATAGTAGAGCTACAAGAAACTTTATATTAAAGAAGTTTATAGAAATATAAAGAATAAAGTATACTACAAAGAAGTACTCTTAATAACTAAGTATAATTAAAGGAAAACTATTCTAAGAACTAATTAGGTTTAAAATAGTTCCCTCTATACTAGAACTAGAAGGGATAATAATTAAAAACCTAGTTATAGATATAATAACAATTAATAACAAACAAGATATAATTCTAGGTATACTATAGTTATAGATAATTAATCTAAGAATTAACTAAAGGATAGGAGAAATTAGCTATCTTAGACAAGATATATTAAAAGCTAACATAAGTATATATAAAGGAGAGTTCCTAGACGAATATAAAAAATAAGAAGAATAGCTTATAGAACCTAAAGATTATCTTCTAAAATACTAGCTATAGGACTTAGTAATAAAAATAGAAGAAGGAAAAAACGTAAGATAGAGCCTAGTCTACTAAAAAATAGAAGAAGAGTTAAAAATTAAACAAGTATTAATTTAAAACGTAATAAAAAAGGGATAAATAAGAGAATCTAAATCCTTAGTAGTATATAGACTTATATTTATAGATAAAAAAAGAATAAGTAATAAAAGACTTTGCGTAGATTTTAGGAAGACTAACGTAGTTACTAGTAAGAACTAATACCCCTTACTATAAATAGACGTAATACAAGATAAATTAAGAAAAATAACAATCTTTATAAAGCTAGATATCTAAAACGCTTACTACTAAATTAGAATTAAAAAAGGTAATAAATAGAAAATAGTATTCTAAACACAATAGAGATTATATAAATACTTAGTTATACCCTTTAGCTTAATAAACGCACTAGTAGCCTTTTAGGAAAGAATTAATATAGTACTAAGAGAGTACTTAGACGTATTTATATTTATATACTTAGACAATATCCTTATATTCTTAGAAATAGAAGAAGAATATATACAACACGTATATAAAGTACTAGAAAAGCTAGTAAAGAGTAAATTATTTCTTAAAATAAGAAAATACAAATTCTATATAAAAGAAATAGATTTCCTAGGATTTATTATAGAACTAGGAAAAATCAAGATTAATCTTAAAAAGATTAAGTTAATTAATAAATAGCTAATACTAAGAAACCTAAAAGAGGTATAATAATTTTATAGACTAGCAAACTTTTATAGAAAGTTAATAATAGGATAGACTAAAGATATAGAACTTATAATAAGACTTATAAAGAAAGATACGCTATTTAAATAGATAAAGGAATGCGATAAAGTATTTAATAAAATTAAAAAGAAGTTTATAGAAAACCTAGTTATTAGAATATATAACCTAGACCTACTAGTAATTATAAAAATAGACGTATCTAACTTAGTCTATAGAATAGTACTAATATAGGAAGACCTAAAAACTAAAAAAGAATACTTAGTCGAGTACTTCTCTAAGAAAATAAAGCTAGTAGAGCTTAACTACTTAATCTATAATAAAGAAATACTAGTAATCTATAAAGTATTTAAGTAATAGAGAGTATACTTATAAAGAGCTAAGTACTAGATAAAAGTCTATATAGACTATAAGAATCTTATAAGATTTATAATAAATAAAGAACTATTACAATGCTATACTAGATAGTAGGAATTCCTATTAATATTTAACTTAGAAATTATATATACAAAGGGTAAAGACAACTAATTTATAGATACTCTTAGTAGAAGACTAGACTTATAAGAAGAAGTAAATACTACTAGTATAGTTCTAGTTAAGAATAAAGAAGGATATTTAATCTTAAATATACCTAAAATAGCTACAATACTTAAAAGAAAGAGTAGCGAGCTAGACAAATAGATTTAGAAAATAACGTAAGAAGTATTTAAAGAAATAGAGAAACTAGAGATTTACAAAGAACTTATATAAGCGTATAAGAGAATATATATCCTAAAGAAGATCTAGAGAGAATTTATATAATAATTCTATAAATTACTAGTATATAGATACTAAGAGATTAATAAAACCTTTAATAAGTTACTATAAGACTACTATATCTTAAAAGTAAAATAACTAGTAATAGAAGTACTATAAGATTATATAGAATACTAGAAAAATAAGTATAATAAACACGCACTATATAAGATACTATAACTAGTAGAGATACTAGAATAACTATAAAGAGTTATTACGATAGACTTTATTATAAAACTACTAAAGTCTAAAGACCTAATAATAAGAGTTAAGTATAATAGAATCCTAATAATAGTAGATAAACTTATAAAGTACTTATACTTTAGACTATATAAAGAGAAAAGTAGGATAGAAGTTACTATATACTAGGTTCTAGAAACTATAATTAGTTAATATAGACTACTAGATAAGATTATTATAGATAGGGATGTAAGATTTATATTAAAACTATAGGGAATAATAATAGCGTAATTAGGAATTAAATACGTAATATCTATAGTATATTATCTATAAATAGATAGATAATTAGAACGAATAAATTAGATAGTAGAATAGTACTTAAGATACTACCTTAACTATAACTAGAATAACTAGGTACAATTACTACCTATTACATAGTTAGTATATAATAGCGTAAAGAATATAGTAATAAAAGTATTACCTTTCTTTATAAATTATAGATTTAACTCTAGTATATATAGAATACTAAGATTAGAAATATCTTAGTCTTTAAGAAGAGAAAACTTTACTAATAGACTTAAAGATATATATAATTAATTAAGATAGGATATAGAATTCCTATATAATTAAATAGCTAAGTACTATAACAAGAAATATAAATAGGGACCTTAATTTAAAAAGAGAGAAAAAGTATAGTTAGTATAAAAAAATATTAAGAGTAAACAACTAAGTTTAAAACTAGACTACGTTAAGATAAGGCTATATAAAGTAGAAAAAGAAGTTACACTAGTTATATTTAAGTTAAAACTACTAAGTAAAATAAAAATATACCTAACCTTTTATATAGTACTACTTAAAATAGTACTATAGAATATAGAGCTACTAGTATATAAAGTAGATACGTATAGAGAATAGAAAGAATAAGAAGTTAAAGAAATCTTAGTATACTAGTCCTATAATAGTAAGAACTATTACTTAGTAAAATAGATAGGTATAGACAAGAAAGGGAAACTATAGGAAGATATATAAGAACTAGAAGATAACCTTAACTACTCTAAGAAACTAGAGGAGTTCTAAAGTTAAAACTTTCTAGAACGCTTTATAGTAAACTAAGAAAATTAGTACTACTAATAATAAATAGAGAGACGTTAAGAACGTCTAATATAACAAGAGCTAGAGTAGCCTCTATAGCGTCCTTAAGGTCTATCTTAGCTTCTAAGGTACGAGACTATTTAGACAATTTAGCGTTATTATAGGCCTTTATCTTATAAAGATACTCTATACAAGAATAAAGATCTACTAGCTTATAAAGAGTTAGCTTATACTTAGCTTTAGCCTCTATAAGCTATAATAATAGTATCTCTTAAGCTTAGTTAATAGCTCGCCCTATATAACTTAGTAAGAAGAGACTATATAGAAATTAAGTACTTACACTCTACTAGAGAAATACTTAAAGGAGTATATTTATATTAAATATTAGTAAGGATACACTTACTATAATACTTACTATCCTTTAAGGAAATAAGATAAGTAAGCTTTAACTAAGTATAATAGGCGTAAAGAAATATTTTAACCCTATTACAAGTAACACGAGTAATAAGAAGAAGTTTATTATAATTAGAATAAGAAGATATAGAGAATAATAAAGAACTAGAAATAAATAAAGAAACTAGACTAATAACCTTAGGCCTAGAGTAGAGAAACAAAAACCTACCTAGAGAGGAGAATAGTATTATAGCTATAATAAGAGAAAACTAATTTAAACTAATTAGCCCTACTATAGATAACAAAAGTACGTATAATCTATAAGGTAATAAACTTAACTAAGAAACTAATTATAATAAAGATACGTAATAAATTTGTAATTTACGATCTTAGTAAATATAAAGTATAAAGCTAAACACGTAATAAATTTGTAATTTACAATCTTAGTAAATATAAAGCACGAAGCTAGCTAAAGAGCCTAAGTATATAGTTAGTAGTAATACCTATTACTAGGATAGTATTAGTAATTTAATTATTAACTACAAGTAATAATACTAAGATAGTTATAAAACATCTTCTATTATTTATAGCTTATTATAGATTACTACTTAAACCTTTGTTATTACCTCTTAATCTACTAATACCCTTTAAGCTATTAGGAAGTTAACCCTAGTAAGCCTATTATATGTAGAGCTACCTACCTATATAATATACTAAGAATAACGCTTAGGTAGTACGTCTAATGCGTCCTATTAATCTAAAAATTTAATAAGGGAAAGCGTAAGCTCTCTCTAACTAAAGACTAGTCTCTTGTTAACTAGATCTTAGACCTTAACTAATATAGCTTTCTACCTTATATTATTAACGTATAGTAAATAGTAGATATTCTTCTTACTACGCGCAGCTAAAATCCTCTTCCTAAACCTATTAGTAAGAACTAGGTGTCGCGTTAAGTTAAGAGCTAGTCTTAGCTTTAGATAAAGTAGAATAGAAAGCTCTACTTATAGTATACTAAATATAAACATCTAGTTAAGATTAGAGCGTAGTTTAAACTTATATAAGAGATGTATAAGACGTATAGAATACTTAATAAAGATATATATAACTTTAATAAGATAGGCTTTATAATAAGAGTAACTAGTATATTAAAAGTAGTTACTAGTTTAGATATAATTAGTCGAGCTACTAACGTATAGCCTAGTAATTGTAACTAGGTTATAGTAATTAAGTGCGTTAGTATGTCTAGCTTAACGTTACTACTATTCGTGATTTTAGCTAGTAAGGTCTACTAAGCTAGCTAGTATCAAGACCTTCTACCTAACTAGATAATTACAGTCTCTAATAATAGCTAGATAACTAATAAGCTAGGGCTTAAGTAGCTAAAGTACTTTAATAAGTATATATAGTTAATAGGCGTATATAGGCTTCTAATCTTAGATAGGTATAGTAGCTATACTATACCTAAGTTTAACTAGTATTATAAAGATAATAAGATTATTAGCCTCTATATACTAGCTTACTCTTCTTACCTCCTTTAGCTACTTAATATTAGCTACTTCTCTTTTCTTAAGTCTACGTATAGTTATAAGATTAGATAGCTAGTACGCTAAGGAGTCTTCTATATTAATAAAAAAAAGTTCTTTTAGGCGTATACTTGTATATACTTGTAAGTCTTCTCTAAAGCTATAATTAAAGGTAAATTCTAGGTAGTAAGACTTATCTTATTTAAGCCTACCTAGGTCTTGTTAAACCTAACTCTTGTTAAAACGCTATCTCTTATTCTAGCTAGTAATACAAGCCTATAGGTAGTAGAAACGCCTTATATAGTTACTTAGCTTAAGAAGTAGGCTTAACTACTTAGAACTCTTCTTTAATATTAATCTTAAAGCCTCTCTAGTTAAGCTCTATCTTAACTTATTAAGAGCTATTAGATAGTAATACACTTAGTAGCTATTCTTATAGAAGAAAATATTAAACTTAAGGTTATAAATAATTACTAGAGATAGAAAAGAGATAAGCTAAGATAGTATATAGCTATAGGAGGCGTATTATAGGCTTAGGATAGATAGAGATTAGCTAAAGAAGCTAAGAGAAAGACTTAGATAGATATAATAACTATACGCTAACGTATACTACTAACGTACACTAAGTACTATATATAAAGCTATAATAAGCGTTAGTATAAATCTATATAATCTATCTCTCTACAAAAATTTAGCTAATTTAAGTATACTATTATAGTATAACTAATCTTAGAGCTCTACTAGGTTTAGTAGGGTAGGCTAAGGAGTAGTATAGGCTAAGGAGTAGTAAGATACGTTATATACCTAGTACTTACTTAGATAGCTTTATCTACTATTTACTTTTTTTTATTAATTATTAAAACTACTTTATTAAGTTATCTTATATAAAGTCTACTTTATAGCTTTAGAGTTAATAGTATAATTAGTAACTAAAGAAAAGTCTTTAATTATATTATAACTTTATTAGTAAAGCTAGAACTCTAGTAACTTTTATTTATTAGATACTCTTTATAGTAAAAGATAAGATTTATATTTATAGTAAAGATAGATAAGTAAAAAGAGATATAAAAGAGAGAGTATATTACTTCTAGTAAGTATCTATCTCTTAGAAATCTTACTATAATAATGCCTTAGTTATTATAAGTATAACTCTATTCTTAACTAATAAATAGAAAAAGTATAAGCTTAATTTATTTACTACTATTTTAGAGTAGACTTAGTAACTTAATAGGCTATTAAATATAAGTATATATACTATTATAATTACTATAAACGTAATACTATAAAATAAGATTTTATAAGACGTAATCTTATAAATATAATTTTATAACGCGTACTACTTACTTAAAGTACTAGTAGTTTTATATCTAGGTACTAATACTACTATAGACTATAGTAACCCTAGTATATATACTATACTAAAGCTATTCTCTATACCTAAGAGACTTATAACTAATATAACTAAGAAAGAGCCTTTTCTATAAAAGCTACCTTAGTTAATAGTACTATATTATTTATACGTTATTATATTATAATAAATATAACTAAAGATTAATTACTATAGTATTTCTATTAATAATCTCTTTATTACTATACCTTTATCTAAGCTATTATTATACTTATTATTTTTTTACTTCTATACTTTTTATAAAGCTTCTAGGTATAAAATACTATAAATAGAAACTATATAGTTCTAAAATATATTTTTAAAACTAATCTAGTTTTTATAGTATAAGTATAAATATTTAGTCTAGTAACTTAATATCTAGCTTATATACTTCTTTATATATTTATAAAGCTTATAAACTTTATTAAACTATATAAACTAAGTAGCTATATTAGTAAAGTAGCTTTACTCTCCTAAGTAGAATAAGTAGTATATAGTAATAACTACTAATAAATTTACTATAATAAGACTATAAAAGTTATTTCTCTTTAAAAAGTACTAGAATAAAAAGTAACGTAGTTTATAAGTAAGCGCTAGGTATAAATAAGTGCTAGATTAAAAAATATACTAAAAATCGCAAAATTTAATACCTAATATCTCTACAACTACATTCTAATAAAGTCTAAAAATTTAATAGATTACTCTTATATATACTCTCTTTTATCTATTAAATTTTTAGAGGGTGTAGTCTAGTAGTTCTAGAG
>JALNQF010000430.1:0-31056 GCA_028456385.1 Ophiosphaerella korrae | reverse complement strand
ATTACTAGTAGGTCTAGGTTATATATTCTAATAACTAGGTTTTCTATAAACTTCTTTTTAATCTTCTTAAATACTTTGTTGTATTCCCTTATCTATTTAAATAGTGTATCCTTTTTTATAAGCCTTGTTATTAGTTCTATATCTTTAGACTATCTTACTATTAACTTTTTATAAAAGTTAGCTAAGCTATAAAATTATTATACTTCTTTTAGGTTCTTAGGTATTAGCTATTTGTTAATTAATCTAATTTTTTCTAGATTAATCTTAATTTTTCCTAGTTTAATAATAAATCTAAGGAAGTCTATTTCCTTTATATAGAATTTATATTTTCTTATTTTAAGGAATAGTTTACTTTCTACTAGTTTTTCTAGTACTTTATGTATATACTATACGTGTTCTTCTTCTATTTTTAAGAATATAAAGATATTATCTAGGTATATAAATGTAAATATATCTAAGTATTCTCTTAGTACTATATTTATTCTTTCTTAGAAGGCTACTAGTGCGTTTATTAAGCTAAAGGGTATAACTAGGTATTTATATAGTCTATATTGTGTTCTAAACGCTATTTTCTATTTATTACCTTTCTTAATTCTAATCTAGTAGTAGGCGTTCTAGATATCTAGTTTTATAAAGATTCTTGCTTTCTATAGCTTATCTTATATTATATCTATTTATAGTAAGGGGTATTAGTTCTTATTTATAATTGCGTTAGTTTTTCTAAAGTCTACGTAAAGTCTTTTATTACTTATTTCTTTTTTGTCTATAAATATATGTCTATATACTACTAAGGACTTAGATTCTTATATTTATCTTTTCTTTAGTACGTTTTTAATAAATATTCGTTTAATCTTAGATTTTTCTTCTATTTTTCTATAAACTAGGCTCTATCTTATATTCTTGTCTTCTTTTAAATTTATTACTAAATCCTATAGTTAATATCTTAGAAGGTAATCTTTAGGTTCTATAAGCTATTTTTCCTATTTCTTATATTCTTCTAGGAATTCTCCTTTGTATGTAACTATGTTAGCTTTTAATATTTCTTTTTTAAGGTAGCTAATTCTACCTATTCTCTAATTAATTCTTAGGTTAGTTATCTATAACTATAGTATTCCTAGTATTATATCTTGTTTATTATTAATTGTAGTTATATCTATAACTATATTCTTAATTATTATCTCTTTTAGTTCTAGCGTAGAGAGTAATGTCTCGAACCTTATAGGTTCTTAGAATAGTTTTCTTTTAATTGTACTTAGTTATTAAGGGTACTTCTTTATAGTATAAGTTATTCTTTAGCCTTTTATAAACTTCTTTAATATAATGTTCTTTATAGCTTTACTATTAATTATTAATTGTACTTTCTTTTCTTAATAAGTACTTATCTTCGTAATATATAGGCCTCTTATACCTTTTAGCCTTTCTTGCTTTAGTATTTTTATAAATTATCTATCTTCTTAGGGCTATAGCCTTATTTTAAGTTTATATTCTTTATATTTTAGATATTTATTATGCTTGTATTTGTACTATAGTCTTCCTTAGACGCATTTCTTAGGTAGTTTTAGTCTAGGCCTTATTACTACGTAACCTTCTTCTAGTATTATTTCTTATCCTTAGATATCTTCTACTAGAATTACTCTTGTATAGTTATAGCCTCTTTTTCTTATAAGCTATACTTTATTATTTACTTTAGAGTTTCTATATATTATATAATTCTTTTCTAGGTATAATATCTATAATACTTTAAAATAAGCTAGATATTTTAGGTTTATTATTTTATTATCCCCTTCCTAGTAACTATCTATTCTAAGTCTTGCGTTTATTAAGACGTAGTATACTATTAGTACTTGTAGTGTATAGGCTTTATTAATCTATTACGTTTTTCTTATAAAGAACTACTATTCTCTTTGTATAGGTATTCTTCTTACTATAACTATATATTACTTTATCTATTCTTAAAATAGTATAAACTTTGTTTTTTTAAGATTATATTCTTTTTAGTCTTTATACGCTTCCTCTATACTTATAACTAGTAAGTATTTCTAAATAAACTTCTATTCTTTGTTTTATTCTTCTATATCTATTGTTGTATAGCTATTATAGCTATATATATCTAGCTAGGCGTGTTCTATACTTCTTATACTTACCTATTTTTTACTTTCTTGTAGTTCTTTAGAAGAAGCTATAGTAGTCTCTTTATCTAGTACTAGTCCTTTAGCCTAGATTAATAAGGTTTAGGGCTTTTCCTTTTCTAAGTCTTCTATTAGTAAGTCTATTATATACGCTATTTCTTCTAGCTATACTTTTATTCTTTCTTTTGTTACTACTACTCTATTTCTTTATTATAGGAAGTATCTTACTCTCTATTTACTAAAAAGGTATATATAGTAGTTATCTTTGTAATAAAAGGTCTAATAGAGTATTACGTGTTATTTTTCTTTACTCTTAGCTACCTTTTCTTAAGGTTTAGCTTATGCTTATAGTATTTCTTTCTTTTTCTCTATTATCTTTAACTAAGTTTCCTTATCTTTTTTATAGTCTTTACTTTTATAGTCTTTTATATAGTGTTCTAGTTTCTTATATTTATAATATACTATATCCTTTTTCTTCTTTAATTAGTAGTCTTTCGCGTAGTAGCTTTTCTTACTATAGTTAAAATACGTAAAGTCTTTATTCTTCTTTCTCCTTCTATCTTTATTTACGTTAAGGATTATAGGGTCTCTAGTGTCCTAGTTTCTAGTTTAGCTACTCTACTTGTTCTTTTTCTATTCTTAAAGGTTGTTATTAATTTAGATTACCTATTGTTTTAGGGCTTCTAGTGTCCTAGGTTTCTCTATATATATTATTTTGTATTAAATTTTTACGTTTAGTCCTTATTTAAATTGTAATATAAAGGCTAATTCGTTCTATTCTATGTTTTAGCTTAGTTATTTAAATTATAATATATATTCTAAGATACTCTTGTTTTGTATAAGCCTTTTAAGTTTCTCTTTAGCTTATTAGGTAATATCTATATCTCTAAATGCTACTCTTATTTATTTAGTAAAGTATTTATAGCTTTTAAAAATAGCTCTAGTTTTATCCTTTTAGGTTATTAGAGAATACGTCGTGTAGTTTATCTAGTAAGGCTTGTACTATCTTATTACGTCCTCTTTAAGGTGTAGTCTAATATATATTACCTTCTTTTCTTCTATATTAAAGTATAGTGCTTGTACGTCTATTTAGAGTTATACTAACACTATAAAAAGTCTTAATTTTTCCTTTATTCTATTAAACTTTTTAAGAATAAGTATCTTAGGTAGTTTCTTTGTTGCACTTATTTCTAGTTATTAGGTAATTAGCTCTATCTAGTTCTAGCCTTTAATAATAGCTTTAATTTATACTTTATTCTATTTTAAGTAGTCTTACAGTTCTTTATTCTACGTTTCTAGTACTTTAATTACTATCTTTATATCTTCTTTGTTATTAATTAGTTTATTTATATAGTTCTTAATTATTTCCTATATAGTACTATCTAACTTATAACTACTATTACTAGCTCTCTAGAGTTAACTTCCTAATAGCCTAAGTAGGTGTTAGTAGATTATAAAGTAATAACAAAAGCTTATATTATAATCTATAATAAGCTATAAATAATAGAAGATGTTTTGCAACTATCTTTATATTGTTGCTTGTAGTTAATAATTAAATTACTAATACTATCCTAATAATACACATCTCTACTAACTATATAGTAATAATATCTTAGTAGCTTTATTACTTTATATTTACTAAGATCGTAAATTTACAAATTTGTTATATAATAGCTTTACAACTTTATATTTACTAAGATTACGAATTTATAAATTTATTACGTGTTTATATTATAGTTAGCTTCTTAGTTAAACTTATTATCTTATAGGTTGTTACCCTACTTATCTTATACTTTGTTAGTAGCTAAGCGTAGACTAATTAGTTCTATCTTAGTTTCCCTTATTACTACTATAATACTATTCCCTTTTCTATATAGTCTCTTATTTCTCTATACTAGTACTAAGGTTATTAATCCTATATCTTTGTTAATCCTTAGCTCTTTATTACTTTCTATACTATCTTAATCTTAGCGCAACAAACTTCTCTTTGTAGCTTATATTATTTGTAATAAGGTTAAGATATTCTTTTATTGTTATTATACTAAATTAGGTCTTTCCTACCTTATATCTTTAAATAATAGTAGATACTATAATAAGTATATCTTTACTAATATTTAGTATAAATATATTTGTTCTAAGGTTTTACTTTTAGAGTGTAAGTGTTTAATTTCTATATAGTCTCCTTCTACTAAGTTGTATAGGGTAAGCTATTAATAGGGCTTAAGCGTAATTATTATTATAGCTCGCTATAGCTAAGGCTAAGCGTAAGTTAACTCTTTATAAGCTAGTAGAGCTTTATTCTTATATTAAGCGTCTTTGTAAGATAAAGGCTTATAATAACGCTAAGTTATCTAAATAGTCTTGTGCCTTAGAAGCTAAATTAGATTTAGACAATATAGTAGAGGCTACTCTAGCTCTTGTTGTATTAGGCGCTCTTATTACCTCTCTATCTAGTAGTAGTATTGTTAGTTTTCTTAACTTACTATAAGGCGTTCTAGAGGGTTTTAACTTTAGAAGTCCTCTAGTTTCTTAGAGTAGTTAAGATTGTTTTCTAGTTCCTATGTTTCTTTATATAGTTGTCCTTTTTTATCTATACCTATCTATTTTACTAGGTAGTAGTTCTTACTATTATAGAACTAGCGTGCTAGGATTTTTTTAACTTCTTATTCTTCTTATTCTCTATATATATCTACTTTATACACTAGTAGTTCTACGTTTTATAGTGCTATCTTAAGTAGTACTATATAGAAGGTTAGGTATATCTTTATTTTATTTAGTAGCTTTAATTTAAATATAACTAGCGTAACTTCTTTCTTAATTTTATATAGTCTTATTTTAACGTAGTCTAATTTTAAACTTAGTCTCTTACTCTTAATATTTTTTTATACTAACTATACTTTTTCTCTTTTTCTAAATTAGGGTCCCTCTTTATATTTCTTGTTATAGTACTTTACTATTTAATTATATAAGAATTCTACATCTTATCTTAATTATATATATATGTCTTTAAGTCTATTAGCGAAGTTTTCTCTTTTTAGGAACTAGGATATCTCTAGTCTTAGTATTCTATATATACTAGAGTTAAATCTATAGTTTGTAAAAAAAAGTAATACTTCTATTATCTTATTCTTTGCGCTATTGTATACTAACTATACTATAGGTAGTAACTATACCTAATTGTTCTAGTTGTAGTTAAGATAGTATCTTAGGTACTGTTCTACTATCTAGTTTATTCTTTCTAATTGTCTATCTATTTGTAGGTAGTATATAGTAGATATTACGTGCTTAATTCCTAATTATACTATTATTATTTCTTATAGTTTTAATATAAATCTTATATCTCTATCTATAATAATCTTGTCTAGTAGTCTATATTAACTAATTATAGTTCCTAGAACCTAGTATATAGTAACTTCTATTCTACTTTTTTCTTTATATAGTCTAAAGTATAAGTATTTTATAAGTTTATCTACTATTATTAGGATTCTATTATACTTAACTCTTAATATTAAGTCTTTTAACTTAAGTAGTTTTGTAATAAAATCTATTATAATAACTCTTTATAGTTATTCTAGTACTTCTACTAGTTATAGCCTCCTATATAGTACGTATCTACTATACTTATTTCTCTAGTATTCTATATAATCTTATAGTACTTCTATTACTAGTTGTCTTACTCTTAGGATATAATAATCTTTTAGTAGTCTATCTAGTGTTTTGTTAATTCCTTAATATCTATATACTAGTAGTTTATAGAACTATTATATAAATTCTCTTTATATTTTTCTTAGAATATACGTTCTTCTATAGACTCTTACGAGACTTTCTTAGATCTTAAGTTTCTCTATTTCTTTAGGAGCTTTTCTTATTTCTTTCTAAATCTATTTATCTAGCTTGCTACTCTTTCTTTTATATGTTGCGGCTATTTTAGGTGTATTTAGGACTAAATATCCTTCTTTGTTTTTAACTAAAACTATACTAGTAGCACTTACTTCTTTCTATAAGTCTAGTCTTCTACTAAAGGCGTCTATAAATTAGTTATCTTTTCTTTTTATATATATAATTTCTATATTAAATATTAATAGAAATTCCTACTATCTTATATATTATTATAGTAGTTCTTTATTTAGTATAAATCCTATAAGATTCCTATAGTCTATGTAGACCTTTGTTTAGTATTTTACTTTTTATAGGTATACTCTCTATTATTTAAATACTTTATAAATTACTAGTATTTCTTTGTTATAAATTAGATAGTTAAGCTCTACTAGCTTTATTTTCTTAAAGAAGTATTTAACTAAATATTCTTTCTTAGTCTTTAGATCTTCTTGTATTAGTGCTATTCTATAGACTAAATTAGATGCGTCTATTTTTACTATTACTAGTAGGTTTAGGTTATATATTCTAATAACTAGGTTTTCTATAAACTTCTTTTTAATCTTCTTAAATACTTCGTTGTATTCCTTTATCTATTTAAATAGTATATCCTTTTTTATAAGCTTTGTTATTAGTTCTATATCTTTAGACTATCTTACTATTAACTTTTTACAAAAGTTAGCTAGGCTATAAAATTATTGTACTTCCTTTAGGTTCTTAGGTATTAGCTATTCGTTAATTAATCTAATTTTTTCTAGATTAATCTTGATTTTTCCTAGTTTAATAATAAATCTAAGGAAGTCTATTTCTTTTGTATAGAATTTACATTTTCTTATTTTACAGAATAGTTTACTTTCTACTAGTTTTTCTAGTACCTTATATATATACTATACGTGTTCTTCTTCTATTTCTAAGAATATAAAGATATTATCTAGGTATATAAATATAAATATATTTAAGTACTCTCTTAGTACTATATTTATTCTTTCTTTGAAAGCTACTAGTGCGTTTATTAAGCTAAAGGGCATAACTAGGTATTTATATAGTCTATATTATATTCTAAACGCTATTTTCTATTTATTACCTTTCTTAATTCTAATCTAGTAGTAGGCGTTCTAGATGTCTAGTTTTATAAAGATTCTTGCTTTCTATAGTCTATCTTATATTATATCTATTTATAGTAAGGGGTATTAGTTCTTATTTATAATTGCGTTAGTTTTTCTAAAGTCTATATAAGGTCTTTTATTACTTATTCTCTTTTTATCTATAAATATAAGTCTATATACTACTAAAGACTTAGATTCTTATATCTATCCTTTCTTTAGTGCGTTTTTAATAAACGTTTATTTAATCTTAGATTCTTCTTCTATTTTTCTATAAACTAAGCTCTATCTTACGTCTTTATCTTCCTTTAGATCTATTACTAAATCCTATAGTTAATGTCTTAGAAGGTAATCTTTAGTTTCTATAAGCTATTTTTCCTATTTCTTATATTCTTCTAGGAATTCTCCTTTGTATATAACTATGTTAGCTTTTAACATTTCTCTTTTAGGGTAGCTAATTCTACCTATTCTCTAATTAATTCTTAGGTTAGTTATCTATAACTATAGTATTCCTAGTATTATATCTTGTTTATTATTAATTGTAGTTATATCTATAACTATATTCTTAATTATTATCTCTTTTAGTTCTAGCGTAGAGAGTATTATCTTAAACCTTATAGGTTCTTAGAATAGTTTTCCTTTAATTATACTTAGTTATTAAGGGTACTTCTTTATAGTATAGGTTATTCTTTAGCTTTCTACAAACTTCTTTAATATAAAGTTCCTTATAGCTCTACTATTAATTATTAATTGTACTTTCTTTCCTTAATAAGTGCCTATCTTTGTAATATATAGGCCTTTTATACCTTCTAGCCTTTCTTACTTTAGTATTTTTATAAATTATCTATCTTCCTAGGGCTATAGCCCTATTTTAAGTTTATATTCTTTGTATTTTAGATATTTATTATACTTATATTTATACTATAGTCTTCCTTATACGTATTTCTTAAGTAGTTTTAGTCTAGGCCTTATTACTACGTAACCTTCTTCTAGTATTATTTCCTATCCTTAGATATCTTCTACTAGAACTACTCTTGTATAGTTATAGCCTCTTTTTCTTATAGGCTATACTTTATTATTTGCTTTAGGGTTTCTATATATTATACAATTCTTTTCTAGGTATAATATCTATAATACTTTAAAATAGGCTAGATGTTTTAAGTTTATTATTTTGTTATCTCCTTCCTAGTAACTATATATTCTAGGTCTTATATTTATTAGGACGTAGTATACTATTAGTACTTATAGTGTATAGGCTTTGTTAATCTATTACGTTTTTCTTGTAAAGAACTACTATTCCTTTTATATAGGTATTCTTCTTACTATAACTATATATTACTTTATCTATTCTTAAAATAGTATAAACTTTATTTCTTTAGGATTACGTTCTTTCTAGTCTTTATACGCTTCCTCTATACTTATAACTAGTAAGTATTTCTAAATAAATTTCTATTCTTTATTTTATTCCTTTATATCTATTGTTATATAGCTATTATAGCTATATATATCTAGCTAGGCGTATTCTATACTTCTTATACTTTTCTATCTTTTACTTTCTTATAGTCTTTTAGAAGAAGCTGTAGTAGTCTCTTTATCTAGTACTAGTCCTTTAGCCTAGATTAATAGGGTCTAGGGTTCTTCTCTTTCTAAGTCTTCTATTAGTAGGTCTATTATATACGCTATTTCTTCTAGCTATACTTTTGTCTTTTCTTTTATTACTACTACTCTATACTTTTATAGGAACTATCTTACTCTCTATTTACTAAAAAGATATATATAGTAGTTATCTTTGTAACAAAAGGCTTAATAGAGTATTACGTATTATATTTCTTTGCTCCTAGCTACCTTTTCTTAAGGTTTAGCCTATACTTGTAGTATTTCTCTCTTTTTCTCTATTGTCTTTAACTAAGTTTCCTTATCTTTTTTATAGTAATTACTTTTACAGTCTTTAATATAGTGTCCTAGTTTCCTATATTTATAATATACTATATCCTTTTTCTTCTTTAATTAGTAATCTTTTACGTAGTAGCCTTTTTTACTATAGCTAAAACACGTAAAGTCTTTATTCTTCTTTCTCTTTCTATCCTTGTTTGCGTTAAGGATTATAGGGTCTCTAGTATCCTAGTTTCTAGTTTAGCTACTATACTTATTCTTTTTCTATTTTTAAAGGTTGTTATTAATTTAGATTACCTATTATTTTAGAGCTTTTAGTATCCTAAGTTTCTCTATATATATTATTTTGTATTAGATTTTTGCGTTTAGTCCTTATTTAAATTGTAATATAAGGGCTAATTTATTCTATTCTATGTTTTAGCTTAGTTATTTAAATTATAATATATATTCTAGAATACTCTTGTTTTATGTAAGCCTTTTAAGTTTCTCTTTAGCTTATTAGGTAATATCTATATCTCTAAATACTGCTCTTATTTGTTTAGTAAAGTATTTATAACTTCTAAAAATAGCTCTAGTTTTATCCTTTTAGGTTATTAGAGAATACGTCGTGTAGTCTATCTAGTAGGGCTTGTACTATCTTGTTGCGTCTTCTTTAAGGTGTAGTCTAATATATATTACCTTCTTTTCTTCTATATTAAAGTATAGTACTTATACATCTATCTAGAGTTGTACTAACACTATAAAGGGTCTTAATTTTTCCTTTGTTCTATTAAACTTTTTAAGAATAGGTATCTTAGGTAGTTTCTTTATTTTACTTATTTCTAGTTATTAGGTAATTAGCTCTATCTAGTTCTAGCCTTTAATAATAGCTTTAATTTATACTTTGTTCTATTTTAAGTAGTCTTGTAGTTCCTTGTTCTACGTTTCTAGTACTTTAATTACTATCTTTATATCTTCTTTGTTATTAATTAGTTTATTTATATAGTCCTTAACTATTTCCTATATAGTACTATCTAACTTATAACTACTCCTAGGGGCTTTACTTATTAAACTTTCTACTATTATATTAGCTAGACTGTGTACTACTTACGCTTTACTTCTTGTAATAACTAAATTAGTAAGGTGTTATAGGCTTACTAGGGTCGACTTCCTAATAGCCTAGATAGTATTAGTAGATTATAAGGTAATAATAAAAGCTTGTATTATAATCTATAATAAGCTATAAATAATAGAAGATATTTTACAACTATCTTTATATTATTACTCGTAGTTAATAATTAAATTACTAATACTATCCTAATAATACACATCGCTACTAACTATATACTTGTCCTAATCTATTAATCTATTACTACTAAGAATAATAGATTACAGATTACCTTAATCTATAATCTATTAATGCTAAGAGTCTATAGATTATAGATTACTCTAGGTATCCTAATTATATGTAGTTTCCTAATTAAGTTTGTATTCCTTGTATTTATAAGAACTTAATCCTTTAGTCGTAGGGCTAATTAGTTCTATCTATATTTCTCTTGTTACTGTCGTAATATATAGATAACTAACCTAAGAATTAACTAGAGAATAGGGAGAATTAGCTACTCTAAGAAAGAAATATTAAAAGCTAATATAGTTACATCTAAAGGAAAATTCCTAAAAGAATATAAGAAATAGGAAAAATAACTTATAGAACCTAACAACTACCTTCTAGACTATTAAATATAGGACTTAGTAATAGACCTAGAAGAAGGAAAAAATATAGGATAGAGCTTAGTCTATTAAAAAACTAAAAAAGAATTAAAGATTAAATGCGTATTTATACAAAAAGTAATAAAGAAAAGATAGATATAAGAATCTAAATCTTTAGTAGCTTATAAACTTATATTTATAGATAAAAAAAAGATAGATAATAAAAGACTTTACGTAGATTTTAGAAAAACTAACGTAATAATAGATAAGAACTAATACCTCTTACTATATATAGACAAGATATAAGATAGGCTATAGAAAGTATAAATCTTTACTAAACTAGATATCTAAAATACCTACTACTAGATTAGAATTAAAGAGGGCAACAAGTAGAAAATAGTATTTAGAACACAATATAGACTATTTAAATACATAGTTATACCCTTTAGATTAATAAATATACTAGTAGTATTTTAAGAAAAGATTAATATAGTCCTAAAAGAATACTTAGACGTATTTATATTTATATACTTAGATAATATCCTTAAATTCTTAGAAATAGAAGAAGAACACATATAGTATATATATAAGGTACTAGAAAGATTAGTAGAAAGTAAAATATTTCTTAAAATAAGAAAATGCGAATTCTACATAAAAGAAATAGACTTCCTTAGATTTATTATTAAACTAGGAAAAATACAAATCGATCTAAACAAGATTAAAATAATCTAAGAATAGCTAATACTAAAGAACTTACAAGAAGTATAATAATTCTATAGATTAGTAAACTTTTATAGAAAACTAATAGTAAGATAGTCTAAAATAATAGAACTACTTATAAAACTTATAAAGAAGGATATACTATTTAAATAGACTTAAGAATGTAATAAAGTATTTAGTTAGATTAAACAACGTTTTATAAAAAACCTAGTTATTAGAATATATAACCTAGAACTACTAGTAATAGTAAAAATAGATATATCTAACTTAGTCTATAGAATAGTACTAATACAAGAAGACTAAACTATAAAATAAAAATATTTAGTTAAATACTTCTCTAAGAAAATAAAGCTAGTAGAGCTTAACTACTTAATTTATAATAAGGAGATACTAGTAATCTATAAAGTATTTAAATAATAGAGAGTATACTTATAAAAAGTAAAATACTAAATAAAAGTCTATATAGACTATAAGAATCTTATAAGATTTATAATAAACAAAGACTTATTATAACACTATATAAGATAGTAGAAGTTCTTATTAATATTTAACTTTAAAGTTATATATATAAAAGGGAAAGATAACTAATTTATAGATACTCTTAGTAGAAAACTAGACTTATAAGAAGAAGTAAACGCTACTAGTATAGTTCTAATTAAGAACAAAGAAAGATATTTAGTCCTAAATATACTAAAAATAGCTACAACACTTAAAAGAAAGAGTAGTAAGCTAGATAAATAGATTTAGAAGGAAATAAGAAAAGCCTCTAAAGAATTAGAGAAACTTAAGATCTAAGAAGGCTTCGTACGAGCCTATAGAAGAACGTATATTCTAAGAAAAATATAAAGAGAATTTATATAATAGTTCTACAAACTACTAGTATATAGATATTAAGGAATTAATAAAATACTAGATAGACTACTAAGAGATTACTATATCCTAAGAGTAAGGTAACTAGTAATAGAAGTACTACAAGACTATATAGAATACTATAGAAATAAGTATAGTAGATATATACTATATAGAATATTATAACTAATTAAAGTACTAGAAAAACTTTAGAGAGTTATTATAATAGATTTTATTACAAAACTACCTAAGTTAAAAGACCTAATATTAGGAGTTAAATATAATAGAATCCTAATAATAGTAGATAAACTTATAAAGTACTTATACTTTAGACTATATAAAGAAAAAAGTAGAATAGAAGTTACTATATACTAGGTCCTAGGAACTATAATTAGCTAATATAGACTACTAGATAAGATTATTATAGATAGAGACGTAAGATTTATATTAAAACTATAGAGAATAATAATAGTATAATTAGGAATTAAATATATAATGTTAATAGCATACTATCTATAGATAGATAGATAATTAGAACGTATAAATTAGATAGTAGAATAATACCTAAGATACTACCTTAATTATAATTAAAACAATTAGGTATAGTTACTACCTATAGTATAGTTAGTATACAATAACGTAAAGAATATAGTAATAAGAGTATTACCTTTTTTTATAAACTATAGATTTAACCCTAATATATACTAAATACTAAAAACTAAAATATCTTAGTCTCTAAGAAGAGAAAACTTTACTAATAGACTTAAGGATATATATAATTAATTAAGACAAGACGTAGAGTTTCTATAAGATTATATAATAAAATATTATAATAAGAGATATATAAAGGAACCCTAATTTAAAGAGGAGAAAAAAGTATAGTTACTATAAAGAAATATTAAAAGTAAATAATTAAGCTTAAAACTAGATTACAATAAGATAAGACTATATAAAGTAGAGAAAGAAGTTATACTAGTTATATTTAAATTAAGACTACTAAGTAAAATAAGGATATATCTAATATTCTACGTAGTACTACTAGAAAAGGTACTACAAGATGTAGAACTACTAGTGTACAAAGTAGACACGTATAGAGAATAAGAAAAATAGAAAGTTAAAGAAATCCTAGTATATTAGTTCTATAATAGTAGGAACTACTACTTAGTAAAATAGATAGAAATAAACGAAAAAGGACAACTATAGGAAGAAATATAGGAACTAGAAGATAACCTTAATTACTTTAAGAAACTAGAGGAGTTCTAAAGTTAAAACTCTCTAGAACGCCTTTATTACGATAGTAACAAGAGAAATACAGATAGAACTAATTAGCCCTACAACTAAAGGATTAAGTTCGTACAAATACAAAGAATACGAACTTAATTAGAAAACTACACATAATTAGGACACCTAGAGTAATCTATAATCTATAGACTCTTAGCGTTAATAGATTATAAATTAAAGTAATCTATAATCTATTATTCTTAGTAGTAATAGATTAATAGATTAGGACAAGTATATAGTTAGTAGCGACGCGTATTATTAGGATAGTATTAGCAATTTAATTATTAACTACGAGTAATAATATAAAGATAGTTACAAAACATCTTCTATTATTTATAGCCTATTATAGATTACTATACGAGCTTTTACTATTACCTTACAATCTACTAATACCTATTTAGGCTATTAGGAAGTTAACTCTAGTAAGCCTATAACACCTTACTAATTTAGTTATTATAAGAAGCAAAGCGTAAGTAGCGCACAGTCTAGCTAATACAATAGTAGAAAGTTTAATAAGTAAAGCCCTTAGGAGTAGTTATAAGTTAGATAGTACTATATAAGAAATAATTAAAGACTATATAAATAAACTAATTAATAATAAAGAAGATATAAAGATAGTAATTAAAGCACTAGAAACGTAAAACAGGGAACTATAAGACTACTCTAAATAGAACAAAGTACAAATTAAAGCTATTATTAAAGGCTAGAACTAGATAGAGCTAATTACCTAATAACTAGAAATAAGTATAACAAAGAAACTACCTAAGATACTTGTTCTTAAAAAGTTTAATAGAACAAGGGAAAAATTAAGACTCTTTATAGCGTTAGTATAACTCTAGATAGATATATAAGTACTATACTTTAATATAGAAGAGAAGAAAGTAATATATATTAGACTACACCTTAAAGAAGACGCAATAAGATAGTACGAGCCCTACTAGATAGACTATACAACGTACTCTCTAATAACCTAAAAAGATAAAACTAGAGCTATTTTTAGAAGCTATAAATACTTTACTAAATAAATAAGAGTAGTATTAAGGGATATAGATATTACCTAACAAGCTAAAGAGAAACTTAAAAGGCTTATACAAAACAAGAGTATTTTAGAATATATATTATAATTTAAATAACTAAGCTAAAATATAGAATAGAACGAATTAGCTCTTATATTATAATTTAAGTAAGAGCTAAACGTAAAAATTCAATTTAAAATAATATATATAGAGAAACCTAGGACACTAGAAGCCTTAAAATAATAGGTAATCTAAATTAACAACGACCTTCGAGAATAGAAAAAGAATAAGTATAGTAGCTAAACTAGAAACTAGGACGCTAGAGACCCTATAATCTTTAACGCAAATAAGGATAGAAAGAGAAAGAAGAATAAAGACTTTATATATTTTAACTATAGTAAGAAAGGCTACTACGCGAAAGACTACTAATTAAGGAAGAAAAAGAATATAGTATATTATAAATATAAGAAACTAGAACACTATATAAAAGACTACAAAAGTAAACACTATAAAAAAGATAAGGAAACTTAGTTAAAGAGAATAGAGAAAAAGAAAGAAATACTACAAGTATAAGCTAAACCTTAAGAAAAGGTAGCTAGGAGTAAAGAAATATAATACGTAATACTTTATTAGACCTTTTATTACAAAGACAACTACTATATATATCTTTCTAGTAAATAAAGAGTAAGATAGTTCTTATAAAAGTATAGAGTAGTAGTAACAAAAGAAAGGATAAAAGTATAGCTAGAAGAAATAGCGTATATAATAGACTTACTAATAGAAGACTTAGAAAGAGAAGAGCTCTAGACCCTATTAATCTAGGCTAAAGGACTAGTACTAGATAAAGAGACTACTATAGCTTCTTCTAAAAAACTATAAGAAAGTAAAAGATAGGTAAGTATAAGAGGTATAGAATACGCCTAACTAGATATATATAGCTATAATAGCTATACAACAATAGATATAGAAGAATAAAACAAAGAATAGAAGTTTATTTAGAAATACTTACTAGTTATAAGTATAGAGGAAGCGTATAAAGACTAAAAAGAACGTATTCCTAAAGAAATAAAGTTTATACTATTTTAAGAATAAATAAAGCAATATATAGTTATAGTAGAAAGAATACCTATATAAAGAGAATAGTAGTTCCTTATAAGAAAAACGCGATAGATTAATAAAGCCTATACACTACAAGTACTAATAGTATATTACGTCTTAATAAACACAAGACCTAGAATAGATAGTTACTAGGAAGGGGATAATAAAATAACAAACCTAAAACATCTAGCTTATTTTAAAGTATTATAGATATTATACCTAGAAAAGAATTGTATAATATATAGAAACCCTAAAGTAAATAACAAAATATAGCTTATAAGAAAAAGAGGCTATAACTATATAAGAGTAATTCTAGTAAAAGATATCTAAGGATAGGAAATAATACTAGAAGAAAGTTACGTAGTAATAAGGCCTAGACTAAAACTACCTAAGAAATACGTCTAAGGAAGACTATAGTACAAATATAAGTATAATAAATATCTAAAATATAAAGAATATAAACTTAAAATAAGGCTATAGCCCTAAGAAGATAGATAATTTATAAAAATACTAAAGTAAGAAAGGCTAGAAGGTATAAGAAGCCTATATATTACAAAGAAAGGTACTTATTAAGGAAAGAAAGTATAATTAATAATTAATAGTAGAGCTATAAAGAACTTTATATTAAAGAAGTTTGTAGAAGGCTAAGGAATAACCTATACTATAAAGAAGTACCCTTAATAACTAAGTATAATTAAAGGAAAACTATTCTAAGAACCTATAAGGTTCGAGACAATACACTCTACGCTAGAACTAGAAAGGATAACAATTAAGGATATAGTTATAGATATAACTACAATTAATAATAAACAAGATATAATACTAGAAATACTATAGTTATAGATAACTAACCTAAGAATTAATTAGAGAATAGGTAAAATTAGCTACTTTAAAAAAGAAATATTAAAAGCTAATATAGTTATATATAAAGGAGAATTCTTAGAAGAATATAAGAAATAAGAAAAATAGCTTATAGAACCTAAAGATTACTTCCTAGAATATTAACTATAAGATTTAGCGATAGATCTAAAGGAAGATAAAGACGTAGGATAGAGCCTAGTTTATAGAAAAATAGAAGAAGAATCTAAGATTAAATAAACGTTTATTAAAAACGTACTAAAGAAAGGATAGATACAAGAATCTAAGTTCTTAGTAGTATATAGACTTATATTTATAGATAAAAAAGAAATAAGTAATAAAAGACCTTACGTAGACTTTAGAAAAACTAACGTAATTATAAATAAGAACTAATACCCCTTACTATAAATAGATATAATACAAGATAGGCTATAGAAAGCAAGAATCTTTACAAAACTAGATATCTAGAACGCCTACTACTAGATTAGAATTAAGAAAGGTAATAAATAGAAAATAGTGTTTAGAACATAATATAGACTATATAAATACCTAGTTATACCTTTTAGCTTAATAAACGCACTAGCAGCCTTCTAAGAAAGAATAAATATAGTACTAAGAGAGTACTTAGATATATTTATATTTATATACCTAGATAATATCCTTATATTCTTAGAAATAGAAGAAGAATACGTATAGTATATACACAAAGTACTAGAAAAACTAGTAGAAAGTAAACTATTTCTTAAAATAAGAAAATGTAAATTCTATACAAAAGAAATAGACTTCCTTAGATTTATTATAGAACTAGGAAAAATCAAGATTAATCTAGAAAAAATTAGATTAATTAACAAATAGCTAACACCTAAGAACCTAAAGGAAGTATAATAATTTTATAGCCTAGCTAACTTTTGTAAAAAGTTAATAATAAAATAGTCTAAAAATATAGAACTAATAACAAGGCTTATAAAAAAGGATATACTATTTAAATAGATAAGAGAATACAATAAAGTATTTAAGAAGATTAAAAAGAAGTTTATAGAAAACCTAGTTATTAAAATATATAACCTAGACCTACTAGTAATAGTAAAAATAGACGCATCTAATTTAGTTTATAGAATAGTACTAATATAAGAAGATCTAAAGACTAAGAAAGAATATTTAGTTAAATACTTCTTTAAGAAAATAAAGCTAGTAGAGCTTAACTATCTAATTTATAACAAAGAAATACTAGTAATTTATAAAGTATTTAAATAATAGAGAGTATACTTATAAAGAGTAAAATACTAAACAAAGGTCTATATAGACTATAGGAATCTTATAGGATTTATACTAAATAAAGAACTAATATAATAATATATAAGATAGTAGGAATTCCTATTAATATTTAATATAGAGATTATATATATAAAGGAGAAAGATAACTAATTTATAAACGCCCTTAGTAGAAGACTAGACTTATAGAAAGAAGTAAGCGCTACTAGTATAGTTCTAGTTAAAAACAAAGAAGGATATTTAGTCTTAAATATACCTAAAATAGCTATAATACTTAAAAGAAAGAGTAGTAAGCTAGATAAATAGATTTAGAAAGAAATAAGAAAAGCTCCTAAAGAAATAGAGAAACCTAAGATCTAAGAAAGTCTTATAAGAGCCTATAGAAGAACGTATATTCTAGGAAAAATATAAAGAGAATTTATATAATAGTTCTATAAACTACTAGTATATAGATATTAAGGAATTAATAAAATACTAGATAGACTACTAAGAGATTATTATATCCTAAGAGTAAAACAACTAGTAATAGAAGTACTATAAAATTGTATAGAATACTAGAAGAATAAGTATAGTAGATATACACTATATAAGAAGCTATAACTAGTAGAAGTATTAGAATAACTATAGAGAGTTATTACAATAGATTTTATTACAAAACTACCTAAGTTAAAAAACCTAATATTAGGAGTTAAGTACAATAGAATCCTAATAATAGTAGATAAACTTATAAAGTACTTATACTTTAGACTATATAAAGAAAAAAGTAGGATAGAAGTTACTATATACTAGGTTCTAGGAACTATAATTAGTTAATATAGACTACTAGATAAGATTATTATAGATAGAGATATAAGATTTATATTAAAACTATAGAGAATAATAATAGTATAATTAGGAATTAAATACGTAATATCTACTACATACTACTTATAAATAGATAGACAATTAGAAAGAATAAACTAGATAGTAGAATAGTACCTAAGATACTATCTTAACTACAACTAGAATAATTAGGTATAGTTACTACTTATAGTATAGTTAGTATATAATAGCGCAAAGAATAAGATAATAGAAGTATTACTTTTTTTTATAAACTATAGATTTAACCCTAGTATATATAGAATACTAAGACTAGAGATATCTTAGTCCTTAAAAGGAGAAAACTTTACTAATAAACTTAAAGACATATATAAGTAATTAAGATAAGATGTAGAATTCTTATATAATTAAATAGTAAAGTACTATAATAAGAAATATAAAGAGAGACCCTAATTTAAAAATAGAGAAAAAGTATAGTTAGTATAAAAAAATATTAAGAGTAAGAGACTAAGTTTAAAACTAGACTATATTAAGATAGGACTATATAAAATTAAGAAAGAAGTTACGCTAGTTATATTTAAATTAAAGCTACTAAATAAAATAAGGATATACTTAACCTTTTACGTAGTACTACTTAAGATAGTACTATAAAACGTAGAACTACTAGTATATAAAGTAAATACGTATAGAGAACAAGAAGAATAAGAAGTTAAAGAGATCTTAGTACACTAGTTCTATAATAGTAAGAACTACTACCTAGTAAAATAGATAGGTATAGACGAAAAAGGATAACTATAGGAAGAAATATAGGAACTAGAGGATAATCTTAACTACTCTAAGAAACTAGAGGACTTCTAAAGTTAAAACCCTCTAGAACGCCTAGTAGCGAACTAAGAGAACTAATATTACTATTACTAGATAGAGAAGTAATAGGAGCGCCTAATGTAGGACTTACTATAGTAACACTAAATACCTTATCTAAGTCTAGCTTAGCTTCTAGAGCTACTAACTATATAGCTAATTTCTTATTATTTAGCGCCTTTATCTTATAAAGACGAGAGAGATAAGCTTAATTTTCTACTAGCTTACTCTACGTAAGCTCCTAGATTTACTTACGCTTAGCTTTAGCCTCTATAATTTAAGATAGTAATTTCTCTTAAGCCTAGTTAATAGCTCTCCTTATTATTATTAAGCTTAGATATAAGAATAAGTATAATAAATATACACTTTATAAGAGAGACACTAGATACGTTATAAGAACTATAAACGTTTATATAGATATACACTTTATAAGCTCTACTATTATTTGTAGAAACTATATAAAGAGAGTACTTAGGATTTAACTTAGAGGAAGTATAATGTTATAGGCGTAACAGAAGAAATCGAGATAGAACTAATTAGTCCTAGTCTAGGCGCTAACAAAGCATAGGACGAGCGGGGTAATAACCTTAATTAGGAAACTACGCATAATTAGGACACCTAGAGTAATCTATAATCTGTAGACTCTTAGTAGTAGTAGATTATAGATTAAGCTAATTTGTAATCTATTAATCTTAGTAAATATAGATTATAGATTATAGCAAGTATATAGTTATTAGTAATGCGTATTATTAGGATAGTATTAGCAATTTAATCCTTTGACTATAGAACGCTAATACGAGATAGTTACAAAATATCTTTTATTATTTATAGTTATTGTAGATCTCTATATAAACTTTTGTTATTACCTCGTAATCTACTAACTTTTCTAAGATAGGTACCTATAGTTAACGATAGGAGGCCTATTACACCTTGCTAATTTAGTTATTACAAGAAGCAAAGCGTAAGTAGCGCATAGTTTAGCTAATATAATAGTAGAAAGTTTAACAAGTAAAGCTCCTAGGAGTAGTTATAAGTTAGATAGTACTATATAGGAAATAATTAAGGATTGTATAAATAAACTAATTAATAATAAAGAAGATATAAAGATAGTAATTAAAGTATTAGAAACGTAGAACAAAGAACTATAAGACTACTTAAAATAGAACGAAGTATAAATTAAAGCTATTATTAAAGGCTAGAACTAGATAGAGCTAATTACCTAACGACTAGAAATAAGTGCAATAAAGAAACTACCTAAGATACCTATCCTTAAGAAGTTTAATAGGATAAGAGAAAAACTAAGACCTTTTATAGCCTTAGTATAACTCTAGATAGACGTATAAGTACTATACTTTAATATAGAAGAAAAGAAGGTAATATATATTAGAATGTATCTTAAAGAAAATGCGATAAGATAGTTTAAACCTTACTAGATAGATTATACAATATACGCTCTAATAACCTAAAAGGATAAAATAAGAGCTATCTTTAGAAGTTACAAATACTTTACTAAATAAATAAGAGTAGTATTTAGGGATATAGACGTTACCTAACAAGTAGAAGAACGGCTAGAAAAGCTTATACAAAGCTAGAGTGTTCTAGAGTACGTATTATAGTTTAAATAACTATCGCAAAATATAGAGTAGAATAAGTTAGCTTTAATATTACGATTTAAACAAGGACTAAACTTGAAAATCTAATACGAAATAATTTATATAGAAAAACCCTAAACGCTAGAAGCCCTAAAACAATAGGTAATATAAATTAACAATAATCTTTAAGAATAGAAGAAGAATAAGTATAGAGGTTATACCTAGAATTAGGATAAGGGAGACCCTATAATCCTCGACGCTAATAAGGATAAGAAGAGGAAGAAGAACAAAGACTTTACGTGCTTTAACTATAGTAAGAAAAGCTACTACGCGAAAGACTACTAATTATAAAAGAAAAGGGATATAGTATACTATAAATACAGGAAACTAGGACACTTTGTAAAAGACTATAGAAGTAAGGACCTAAGAAAAGATAAAGAAACTTAGTTAAAAACAACTAAGAACAAGAAAGAAGTACTAAAAGTATAAGCTAAACCTTAGGAGAAGGTAGTAGGGAGTAAAGAAGTATAATATATAATGCTCTATTAGACCTTTTATTATAACAATAACTACTATATATATCTTTCTAGTAAATAAGGAGTAGTATAGTTCTTATAGAAATAGAGATATAGAGTAGCTATAATAAAAGAAAGTAGAATAAAAGTATAGCTAGAAGAGATAGCCTATGTAATAGACCTACTAATAGAAGACTTAGAAAGGGAAGAACTCTAGACCCTATTAATCTAGGCCAAAGGATAGGTACTAGATAAAGAGACTACTACGGCTTCCTCTAAAGAACTATAAGAAAGTAAGAAATAAGTTAGTATAAGAGGTATAGAGTATACCTAGCTAGATATATATAGCTATAATAGCTATATAACAATAGATATAGAAGAATAAAATAAAGAATAGAGATTTGTTTAAATATACTTAATAGTTATAAGTATAGAGGAAGCGTATAAAGACTAGAAAGAACGTAATCCTAAGGAAATAAAGTTTACACTATTTTAAGAATAGATAAAGTAATATATAGTTATAGTAAGAAGAATACTTATATAAAAAGAATAGTAGTACCTTGTAAGAAAAATATAATAGATTAACGAAGCCTATATACTAAAAGTACTAGTAGTGTACTATATCCTAATAATAGACACACCTAGAAGAGATAAGTACTAGGAAGGGGATAACAAACTAATAGACCTAAAACATCTAGTATACTTTAAAGTATTATAGATATTATACCTAGACAAGAATTATATTATATATAGAAACTCTAAAGCAAATAACAATATATAGCCTATATAGAGAAGAGGCTATAACTATATAAGAGTAATCCTAGTAGAAGATATCTAAGGATAGGAAATAATCCTAGAAGATAGATACGTAGTAGTAAGACCTAGTCTAAAACTATCTAAAAAATGCGTTTAAGGAGGACTATAGTACAAGTGTATATATAACAAATACCTAAAACACGAAGAATATAAGCTTAAAGTAGGCCTATAGCCTAAGAAAGATAGATAGTTTATAAAAATACCTAAGCAAGAATAGCTAGAAGGCGTAGGAGGCCTATATATTATAAAAATAGGTACTTACTAGGAAAGAAAAGTACAATTAATAATTAACAGTAGAGCTATAAGAAACTTTATATTAAAGAAGTTTGTAGAAACATAAGGAATAAGGTATATAATAAAGAAATATCCTTGACAATTAAGTATAATTAAAGGAAAACTATTCTAAGAACCTATTAGATTTGAAACAGTTCTCTCTACGTTAAAACTAGAAGGAATAATAATTAAGAATATAGTTATAGATATAACAACAATTAATAACAAATAAGATATAATACTAGGAATACTATAGTTATAAATAACTAACTTATAGATTAATTAGAGAATAGGAAAAATTAACTACTATAGAATAGACACGTTAAAAGCTAATATAAGCACTTATAAAGGAGAATTCCCTAAAGAGTATAAGAAATAGGAAAAATAACTTATAGAACCTAAAGATTACCTTCTAGAATATTAACTATAGGACCTAGCGATAGAACTAGTAGAAGGTAAAGACGTAGGATAGAGCCTAGTCTACTAGAAAATAGAAAAAGAATCTAAAATCAAACAAATATTTATCTAGAACGCAATAAAAAAGGGATAGATAAGGGAATCTAAATCCTTAGTAGTATATAGACTTATATTTGTAGATAAAAAAGGAACGAGTAATAAGAGACCCTACGTAGATTTTAGGAAAACTAACGCAATTATAAACAAGAACTAATATCTATTACTATAAATAGATAGAATACAAGATAGATTACGAAAAGTAAGAATCTTTATAAAACTAGATATTTAGAACGCGTACTACTAGATTAGAATTAAAAAAGGAGACGAATAGAAGATAGCGTTTAGAATATAGTATAGACTATACAAATATCTAGTTATACTGTTTAGCTTAATAAACGCACTAGTAGTATTCTAAGAAAAGATTAATATAGTACTAAGAGAGTACTTAGACGTATTTATATTTGTATACCTAGATAACATCCTTATATTTTTAGAAATAGAGGAAGAACACGTACAATACGTATACAAAGTACTAGAGAAACTAGTAGAAAATAAACTATTTCTAAAAATAAGAAAATGCGAATTTTATATAAAGGAAATAGACTTCCTTAGATTTATTATTAAACTAGGAAAAATTAAGATCGATCTAAAGAAGATTAGATTAATTAACGAATAGCTAATACTAAAAAACCTAAAAGAGGTACAATAATTTTATAGGTTAGCTAACTTTTATAGAAAGTTAATAATAAGATAGTTTAAAGATATAGAACTAATAACTAGACTTATAAAAAAAGACACGCTATTTAAGTAGATAAGAGAATGCAATAAAGTATTTAAGAAAATTAAAAGAAAGTTTATAGAAAACCTAGTTATTAGAATATATAACCTAGACCTACTAGTAGTAGTAAAGACAGACGCGTCTAACTTAGTCTATAGAATAGTACTAATACAAGAAGATCTAGAAACTAATAAGGAGTATTTAGTTAAATACTTTTCTAAGAAAATAAAGCTAGTAGAGCTTAATTATTTAATCTACGATAAAGAGATACTAGTAATATATAAAGTATTTAAGTAATAGAGAGTATATTTACAAAGAGCAAAATATTAGACAAAGGTCTATATAGACTACAAGAACCTTATAGGATTTATAACGAATAAAGAACTATTACAACGCTATATAAGATAGTAGGAGTTTCTATTAATATTTAATATAGAAATAATATATATAAAAAGGAAAGATAACTAATTTGTAGACGCCCTTAGTAGAAGACTAGACTTATAAGAAGAAGTAAGCGCTACTAGTATAGTTCTAATCAAGAATAAAGAAGGATATTTAGTCCTAAATATACCTAAAATAGCCGCAACACTTAAAAGAATAAGTAGCGAGCTAGACGAATAGATTTAGAAAATAACGCAAGAAGTATCTAAAGAAATAGAAAAACTAGAAACTTAAGAAGGACTAGTACAAGCCTATAGAAGAATATATATTCTAGGAAAGATCTAAAGAGAATTTATACAATAGTTCTACGAATTGCTAGTATATAGATACTAAGGTATTAATAAGATACTAGATAGACTCTTAAGAGACTACTATATCCTAAAGGCAAGATAACTAGTAATAGAAGTACTACGAGACTATATAGAATGCTATAGAAACAAATATAATAGATACGCACTATATAGAATACTATAACTAATAGAGATACTAGAATAACTATAGGGAATTATTACAATAGACTTTATTACGAAACTACCTAAGTCTAAGGACCTAATATTAGGAGTCGAGTATAATAGAATCTTAATAATAGTAGATAAACTTACAAAGTACTTATACTTTAGACTATACAAGGAGAAAAGCGGAATAGAAGTTGTAGTATACTAGGTTCTAAGAACTGTAATTAGCTAATATAGACTACTAGACAAGATTATTATAGATAGAGACGTAAGATTTATATTAAAACTATAGGGAATAATAATAGTATAATTAGGAATTAAATATATAATGTTAATTGTATACTACCTATAGATAGATAGATAATTAGAATGTATAAATTAAATAGTAGAACAATACCTAAGATACTACCTTAATTATAACTAGAATAACTAGGTACAACTATTACCTATAGCACAACTAGTATATAACAGCGCAAAGAACGTAGTAATAAGAGTAATACTCTTCTTTGTAAACTATAGATTCGAGCCTAATGTATACTAGATACTAAGAAACTAGATATCTTAGTCTCTAAGAGGAGAAAACTTTGCTAACAGACTTAAGAATATATAGGATTAACTAAGATAGGACGTAGAATTCTTATATAATCGCATAGCTAAGTACTATAATAAAAAGTATAAAGAAAGACCCTAATTTAGAGAGGGAGAAAAAGTATAGTTAGTGTAGAAAAACATTAAGAGTAAGAGACTAAGCTTAAAACTAGACTACGTTAAGATAGGACTATATAAAATTAAGAAAGAAGTTACGCTAGTTATATTCAAACTAAAGCTACTAAATAAAATAAGGATATACCTAACCTTCTACGTAGTACTACTTAAGATAGTACTATAAAACGTAGAACTACTAGTATACAAAGTAGATATATATAGAGAATAAGAAGAATAGGAAGTAAAAGAAATCCTAGTACACTAGTTCTATAATAGTAGAAACTACTATCTAGTAAAATAAATAGGTATAAATAGAAAAGGATAACTATAGGAAGAAATATAGGAACTAGAAGATAATCTTAACTACTCTAAGAAATTAAAGGAGTTCTGAAATTAAAACCCTCTAGAACGCCTAGCGGTAAACTAAGAGAATTAATATTACTAATAATAGATAAAGAGATAATAGGAACGTCTAGCGTAGGACCTGCTATAGCAACACTAAACGCTTTATCTAGATCTAGCTTAGCTTCTAGAGCTACTAACTACTTAGCTAATTTCTTATTATTTAAGGCCTTTATCTTATAAAAACAAGAGAGACGAGCCTAATTCTTTACTAGCTTACTCTACGCAAGCTCTTAAATACGCTTGCGCTTAGCTTTGGCCTCTATAATTTAAGATAGTAATTTCTCTTAAGTCTAGTTAATAGCTTTCCTTATTATCGTTAAGCCTAGATATAAGAATAAGCGTAATAAACATACACTTAGAAAGAGAAATACTAGATATATTATAAGAACTACGTATATTTGCGTAAATATATACCTTGTAAGCCTTACTATTGTTTGTAGAAATAATATAAGGAAGAGACTTAGGGTTTAACTTAGGAGAAGTATAACAAGAATAAGGAAATATTTTAACACTATTGTGTAATACACGATTAGTAAGAAGATAGCGACGACGCGTAGATAAAATAGGTATTAGGGAGGATAAAGAACTCTACATTAATAAAGAAACTAGGTTAATAACTTTAGCTCTAGGATAGATAAACTAAGGTCTACTTAGAGGAGGAGATAGTATTATAGGCGTAATAGAAGAAATTAAGATAGAACTAATTAGTCCTAGTCTAGGCGCTAACGAAGTATAGGACGAGTAAGGTAACAACCTTAATTAGGAAACTACGCATAATTAGGATACCTAGAGTAATCTATAATCTGTAGACTCTTAGTAGTAGTAGATTATAGATTAAGCTAATCTATAATCTATTAATCTTAGTAAATATAGATTATAGATTATAGTAAGTATATAGTTATTAGCAATGCGTATTATTAGGATAGTATTAGTAATTTAATCCTTTAACTATAGAACGCTAATACAAGATAGTTATAAAATATCTTTTATTATTTATAGTTATTATAGATCTTTATATAAACTTTTGTTATTACTTTGTAATCTACTAACCCTTCTAAGATAAGTACCTATAGTTAACGACAGGAGGCCTATTATATATAATAAGAATAAGGAAACATTTTAATACTATTGCGTAATACGCGATTAGTAAGAAGATATTAATAACGTATAGAAGAAGTAACTATAGGGAGTAATAAGGAGCTAGAAATTAATAAAGAGAGTAGGTTAATAACCTTAGCTCTAGGATAGATAAATAAGGACTTACTTAGAAGAGGAGATAGTGTTATAATAGTAATAAGAGAAATATAGATAGAACTAATTAGCTTTATAACTAAAGGATTAAGTTCTTATAAATATAAAGAATACGAACTTAATTAGGAAACTATATATAATTAGGATACCTAGGGTAATCTATAATCTATAGACTTTTAGCGTTAATAGATTATAGATTAAGGTAATCTATAATCTATTATTCTTAGTAGTAATAGATTAATAGATTAGGATAAGTATATAGTTAGTAGCGACGCGTATTATTAAGATAGTATTAGCAATTTAATTATTAACTACAAGTAATAATATAGAGATAGTTGCAAAATATCTTCTATTATTTATAGCCTATTATAGATTATAATATAAGCTTTTGCTATTACCTTACAATCTACTAATACCTATCTAGGCTATTAGGAAGTTAACTCTAGTAAGCCTGTAATATAGTACTTAGACTAATATAACTTATAACTAAAGCTAGAAAAATATAAATAGTATAAGATAGAAGTAGAGTTTCTAGAATATATAATAGGTATTAACAAAGTTAAGATAAGCTAAGAAAAGATTAAAGTAGTAGAAGAATAGAAAGAACCTAAGATAGTTAAAGACGTATAATTATTCCTAAGATTTATTAACTTTAACTAATACTTTATAGAAAGATTTTTAAAGAAAGTACTACTACTTATAAAGCTTATAAGAAAAGATATAATATAAGAATAGAGAGTAGAGTAGAAATAAGCTTATAAAGAACTTAAGTAAGCTTATATTATACTACTAGTTCTAAAGTAATTTTATAGTAATAAGACCTTAGTTATTAAAACTAATATATCTAATCTAGCTTATAGAGTAATAGCGCTATAAGAGTATAAAGAGAAGTAGTATCTAATTATATACTATTTAGAGAAGTTTATAGAATAAGAAGAAAGATATAATATATATAATAAGGAGCTACTTATAATAGTTAATATACTTAAGTATTAAAGAGCGTATACTAAAAGCGTAGTAGAAGTAATTATAAAGATAGATTATAAGAACTTTACTTACTTTATAATAAGTAAAAAGTTAAAAGATAAGTAGATATAATAGTTAGAGCTACTAAGATAGTATAAATTTAAGATTTAGTACGTACTAGGTAAGGAAAATAGCTAAGTAGACACGCTTAGCTAAAGATATAATATTATAGGAAAGAAATAAGTAGTAAAAGAAGCTATACTATAAGATAATAGATAAGGATACCTAGTACTAAATATACAACTAGTAAAAGAATAAGAAATTAATAACCTAGTTAAGATTATAAACAAAGTTCTAAAAGAATTATAAAAAGTAATTATATAATAATACTATAATAACCTAGTATATAAGTACCTAGAAATTATATAAACTATAGAACTAATCTAGAGAAACTATAGATTTAGTAAGATAAAAGAGAAAGTAACGTAGTTTATTAAAGAATACGTAAATTACTAAAAGAATAAGTATAAGATATATATACCTTATAAAGAAATATAAGTAATTAAGCTACTAAAAGAACTATAGATAGATATTATAATAGACTTTATTATAGGACTACTAACGTTAAAAGACCTAGTAATAAGAATAGGATATAATATAATAATAGTAATTATAGACTAATTTATAAAATACGCTAAGATAGAGAAATTCTAAAGTAATTATATAGTAGACTAGCTAAGATATATACTAATAGACGTGCTAATATAGAGATATAAGATACTAAAGAGTATTATTAGTAATAGAGATAAGCTCTTTACGTCTAATTACTAGATAATACTACTTATAGTAATAAAGATAAAGAAGAAGCTATTAATAGCTTATTATCTATAAATAAATAGATAAATAGAATAGACTAATAGAATAGTAAAGATATACCTAAGGATTTATAGTAATTAAAAGTAGAATAATTAAGTATTACTATTACTTATAGTATAATTAGCTTATAATAACAAGTACTTAGAAGTAATAAGTAAAACACTATATTTTATAAACTATAGGATATACCCTAATTTATTTAAGAGAATACTACTAGGACCTAAGATAAAAGTAGTATTAGTTAGAGTTAAAAATATATAAGAACTCTATAATAAGATAAGATAGAAACTAGAAGAAGTTTAGAAATAAAGTATTTTATATATTAATAAAAAATAAAAAATAGTACCTTAGCTAAAAGAAATAAATAAAGTGTATCTTTATACAAAAAATCTATAAATAAAGTAACTTAGTAAGAGGCTAGACTATATTAAAGTTAGACTATTTTTAGTTAAGAAAGATAATAGGCTAGTTATAAAAACGCTAGAACTACCTAAAAATACTAAGGTATACTCTAAGTTCTATATAAGCTTACTAGAACTAGCTAAGCTAAAAATACTAGTATAACAATAATTCTAATATTAGAAAGAGGAAGATAATAAGTTTAAAGTTAAAGACCTATAGAGATATTAAGAAATAGGACGTAACGCCTTCTAAAGTATATAGTTTCTCTAAGAGTAGCTAGTAAAATAAAAAGGCTACCTAGTAAGTAAAAATATATAAGAACCTAAAGCTAATCTATAGAATTATTAGTAGATACTTAGGAAAGTAAGAAATAAGTAATATATACTAAGATACACAAGATATATAAAGCTATAGCTAGGATATAATAGATATATTAGTAGTAGAAAGTTTAATAATAAGCTTAACTATATAGAGCTTATAAAGCGCTCTTAGTTATAATAAAATTATCTAATAAGCTAATAGTAGACTAGATAGTAAGAGAAGAGGTAATATTAATAGAAGAAGTAAAATAGTTAAGAACCTATACTAAGACTTTATTACCTTCTTACTCTAATTCTAATACTAAGTATAAGGCCTTATAACGAGTACGCTCTTTAGTAGATTTTAATATTTTCTTATTATGTAGTAAATAAGTAATAATAATAGTAAGAAGTTTTTTATTATTATTAACCTTTTTATAAAACTTTTTATAAGTTCTATTAAGAAACTCCTAAGTTATACTAATATAAGAATACCTTATATAAGTATACTTAATATACTTTAAAGTAGAATCTAGTATAATAAAATAAAGAATACTTAAGAAAAAATAATATAGATAAAGTGTTTTAGAAATATAGTTTATAGTAAAGATTTCTAATAAAAGATAAAGTATATAAGATTAAAAGAGAGGTAATATTATAGTAGGATAGTTTTTAACTAGAAGGTAAGGTAAACTACTTATAAGCTAGACCTAGCTAATAGAGGCCTAGGCCTAAGAATAGACCTAGCGTAAGAAAGGGGGATAGTATTATAATACTAAGTAGTAGGTAAGCTATTATATTACACGTAATTAGGCTAGGTAATATAGCGTAGTAGAATACGTAACTATTTAGTAGTAAACACTCTAGAGCGAACGCTCTAGAGTAAATACTTAGAAATAAGCGCTCTAGAGTAAATACTCTAGAGTAAGTACTTAGAAATAAACGCTAGATAGTAAGTATATAAGAACGTTAATAGACCTTTATAGACTATTATATTTAATCTCTTTTTTACCTCTTATCTTAATAGAGTATTATAACTAATACTTTAACTAGATTCTTATCTACTTATTAATACTTATATACTTTGTAATACTCTAATAAGAGCTAACTATTAATTAAGTTAAGTAACTAACTTATTTATTAACTTTACCTATCTTATAAAAGCTTACTTACCCTTATTACTTTTACCTAGTTCTAAGGTCTTAATATATAACTTCTAAAGATAGCTCTAGTTTTATCCTTTTATATTCCTAGTACGTATATTATATAATCTATCTAGTAGGATTTAAACTATCTTATTATATCTTCTTTAAAGTATATTCTAATATATATTACCTTTTTATCTTCTCTATTAAAGTATAG